>NW_004624839.1:5954814-6005544 GCF_000247695.1 Heterocephalus glaber
AATGGACAGATAAAGAGTAAGCATATCTGCCCTTGTTCCCCACCTTAAGGAGAAAGCATTGTATCTTCTCCATTCACATAAGGCACTCTTGCTGGAAGTATGGAGTACATGTCTTTGATCTATTGAGAAGGTTCTGTTCTCTAGTCTCCTGATAGCTTTTACTGTGAACAGCTGTAGAATTTAGTCCAATACTTTTTCTCCAACTGCTGACAGGATCATATGGCTTTTTCTTTTCCTCTGTTAAAATGATGACTTTTGGAGGTGGATCTTCCAATGCTGAACCAACACTGCCATCCCTATAATAAAATCACTTTCTACATCCTGCCAGATCTGACTTGTAATAGTTTGTTTTGTTAAACAAATTTCTATCTATTTTCATACTTTTTTCTTCTATTATCTTTATCCAGTTTTAGGATTAGCACAATGTTCATTTCCTAAAATGAGGGGGAAATGTTCCAGTTTTTTACTGCTTTAAATGTTTGATATAATTTATCAGTTAAAATGTATACGAGCCTGTTGTTGTCATATAGTTAGGTTATCAAGCTAGGAATATACTTTCTTTAAGAGGTGCTATTCAAATTTTATATTTCCTCTAGAGTGAGTTTCATTAATTTGTCTTCCAAGGTATTTTTTAGAAGTTGTCAAATTTACTTCAAAATAGATTTTTGAAATATGGTTTATATATCCTTTTAAATTCTGTAAAACCTGTGGCAATGTCTCCTAGGTCTTGATATTTTAATTTTGAAATGTATAATTGATATTGTGTAATAGGAAGTAAAGGTCTAAAGGAGCAGGAGAAGCGGGAGGGGTAGGGGAAAGGAAAGAAAGGAAAAGAAAAAATATGAGAAAAGAAAAAAAAAAGGAAACAAAGCTTTTGCAAATAGGGAAGGGTGGAGGGGGTGAAGAGAGGGCAGGGGAAGGGGAAAAAAATAAGAACCAAGATACTCATGTAATGATACAAGATCCCAATGATGAATGTAATTGTATTTTATACCTAAAATGTACCAATAAACTTAATGGGGGGAAATATCATTAAATTATTAGTCTTTTCCAAATTTCTCCATGAAGATATTGGTGTTTCATAAAAGCAGGTGACATGTGGATGGCAAGACCGTGGGCAACATCATAGAGGAAGAGTATGCGTTGGGTGTGTAGCGGGTATATAGTGAGTGGTAGAGGGTTTGCTTAGCATGCTTGAGGCCCTGAGTTTGATTCCCAGCTTCGGACACTCCACTAAGTCAGGGTATTTGACCATGTCTACTCCTGGATCCAGGGCTTGTGAGAGTGGGTAGAACAAGTGAAGAATTCAGGAAAATTCCAGAAAGAGGCATATAAAACTATTTTACTGTGCTGGGTTAGGTGAGTTCCTGGTCTGAGGAGGGAGCCAGCAACTCTCTGAGGGTCTGGTGTAGTGGTTAAGATCGCAGAACTTTGGCAATACCCTAAGACAATGTGTTCTTAAGTAAATTATTCAACTGCCTTGGTCACTGTTTCTCCATCTGAAGAACTAGAGTACTTATGGAAGTAAGGTTGGGACTGAATGGAATCATATTGAACATGACCTTAGGTGAGGCTGGCCTGTACTTGCTCATTAAACATTGTAATTAATGTTATTAGAGGGATGAGTGGGAAGTAAGAGTCCCTTGCAGAATTTGGTCACTAGGCACTGGTGTTCACTCTCACCTTCTTGTAAGCCATCTTCTCTTATTGTAGAGGTCAGAAAACCAACTGCTACCACATTTCCTGGGCTGTATTTCAGCTGAAAAAATGTTTCCTTTCAATCGACTTGTATGTGTGATATTGGTAAAGAGGCCAGGAAGTCATGGCCATTTTTATACTGCTTTTGGCAATCTTCTGAAGGAAATCAAGGTCATGAGATCATGGAATTTTCTAAAGCATCAGTCAAGATTTATAGGTGGTGAGAAGCCATGACTTGTTGATCCTGGCTTTCAGATTCTTCTTTTGTTCCTGGATTCCAGCTATGGTCATATGATCTTGAACTCCATAGCTTCTGGGGCAGCCTCTGACTCTGCTCTTTCCTGATTTTGGAAGAGGGAGCAGCTCCCTTGTGGTCCATTCTTTAGTATTCTGGGTGTTTCTCATGAAGCCTTACCAAACAGTCTGCCTTTCCAGCCCTTATACCATGATAGTAGGCAAATCCATCTGTGTTTAAGACCCTTAGAATGGATGCCATTCCAGGCACCAAAGTCCAACTTAAATAGTAAGCAAGTCCCATGGGAGGAGAGATAAAAAGGGAAGTACAAAAAAAATAGCGGAGGAGCTGCCCCCAGCACAGAGGAAGTGAACCTTCAGGGCCACTGTACTACTGCCCCCAACGCCAAGGAGGTGAGCCACGAGGGTGCCAGCAGCATACATCCCACCCTCTCCTTCCCTGTTGAAATGAGAAGACATGTAAACAAGTCTCAAAACCACACTTCCAGATCACATAAAGCAACGAGATGGAACAAGCCAACCACCTGGACTCCCTGAATAGGCAACAAAAGAGGATCTGGAAAAAATGAAATCAGAAATAATTTCTCAGATAACAGCAGAGATTGGGCCTATAGTGCAAGACATGATTAATAAATCTAGAGAGGACACAGATAAAAAAAAAATAGAGGAGCTAAGGATCATGATGGAATCCCAACTTAGGAAACAAATGGAATCCATAAAACAGATGCAAACAGATTTCCAGGAGATTAAAAACTCCATTGAAAGTCTACACAGCAGAATGAGAGCAAGTGGGAACAGAATTTCAGATATAGAAGATAAGATTGCAATTAGTGACCAGGAAAAGAAAAATTGCTTTAAAATTGTAAGGGGCCATGAGAAATCAATCCAGCAGCTGCTAGATGATGCAAAGAAGAATAACATAAGACTGACTGGAGTCAATGAAGAAAAAGGAGAGAGTGCAGATGACATAAAAAAAACTCTTCACAGAAGTGATGGCAGAAAACTTCCCAAGCAGGGGAAAAGAACTTGACATACAGATAAGTGAGGCATATAGTATTCCAACTAGCCTTGACCAAAAAAAATCTACACATAGGCATATAATAGTTAAGATTCCAGAAACCCAAGAGAAGAACAAAATTCTACAAGCAGTGAGAGAAAAGAAACAAATCACATACAAAGGAAAGCCTATCAAAATCACAGCAGTCTTCTCAATGCAAACCCTCAAGGCAAGAAGAGCTTGAAGTGATGTATTTTAAGCCCTAAAGGAAAACAGCCACCAACCCAGATTGATGTACCCTGCAAAACTATCTTTCAAGATTTATGGAGAAATAAACTTTCATGACAAAGAGCACCTTAGGAACATCATTAATACTAAACCAGCACTCCAAAATATTTTAGACAATATCCTAGGAGAAGACAGTGAGGATCACAACCCCAGGAACCAAAGCAGAATGAATCCATTGGGTGTGACAAGAAATTAAATGCAAAGGGGGAGAATCCAACAAAAGTCATAACAATGATAAGTCAATATGTATCAGTTATAACCATCAATGTTAATGGTCTCAACTTAACATCAAAAGAAATAGACTGGCAGAATGTGTCAAGAAGCAAGATCCAACAATATGCTGCATACAAGAAACATACTTAATTCAAAAAGAAACTCATAAACTGAAAGTTAAAGGGTGGAAAACAATACCCCATGTGACAGGAACCTGAAAAAAAAGTAGGAGTAGCTATCCTCTTTGCAGATCAAGTGGATTTCAAACCAACACTGATAGAGATAAAGAAGGACACTGCATCCTTGTAAAGGGAACAATCCAACATGAAGAGATGACAATCATAAACATATATGCACCAAACACTAGTGCACCCAACTATAGAAAAGAAATGCTAACAGGCATGAAAAATCAAATAAGCAGTAATACAATAGTAGTCGGGGACCTCAATACCCCACTGTCACAAATAGATGGATCAACCAGACAAAAAATAAGTAATGAAATACTAGAACTCAATTAAACTCTTCAACAAACAAACTTAACAGATGTTTACAGAGTATTCCATCCCACAAAATCAGAATACACATTCTTTTCCCCTGTACATGGGTCGTTCTCCAAAATAGACCACATAGTTGCTCATAGAACATGTTTAAGTGCAAAGGAATTGAAATTATCCCCTGTATATTATCAGACCATAGTGCAATGAAATTGGAGATCAATAGCAAAAGAAATCATAAGAATTTCATAAACACATGGAAATCGAACAACACACTTCTGAATAACCAATGGGTCACAGAGGAAATTAAAGATGAAATCAGACAGTTCCTACAATTAAATGACAATGACAATACAACATATTGGAATCTATGGGACACAATGAAAGCAGTCTTATGAGGGAAATTCATAGCAGTGAATACTCATATTAGGAAAACAGAGTGAGCCCAATTAAACAACCTGATGCTGAACCTCTACCTTCTAGAAAAAGAAGAGCAAGACAAACCCAACGCTCATACAAGGGAAGAAATTATAAAGATCAGAGCAGAAATCAAGGCAATGGAGACTACGAGAACAATACAAAACAATCAATGAAGCCAGGAGTTGATTCTTAGAAAGAATCAACAAAATTGACAAACCCTTAGCCAACCTTATCAGAAAAAGGAAAGAAAAGGCTCAAATTCATGCAGTTAGGAATGAAAAGGATGAAATTACAACAAACCCAGCAGAAATCCAGAGGATCATCAATACCTTCTTCCAGAACCTATATGCCAATGAGATGGAAAACACAGAAGAAATGGACAGATTCCCAGATAAGTATGAATTACTAAAATTGAAAGAAGAAGACCTAAAAATTCTAAACAACCCAATATCAATCAATGAAATTGAAAATGTAATTAAAAACTTACCAAATAAGAAACCCCCAGGTCCTGATGTCTTCACTGATGAATTCTACAAGACATTTAGAGAGGAACTACTGCCACTACTGTTTATACTCTCCAATGAAATGGAAAGGGAAGAAATACTCCTGAATTCATTCCTGGGAGCAAGCATCACCTTGATCCCCAAAGCAGAGAAAGACCCAACCGAAAACAGAACTATAGGCCAATCTCACTAATGAACATAGATGGAAGAAAAAAATAGTGGATAGTGGAAAACAGAAGGTGCAAGAAGTAAAATATAGAAAGAGGTACTTTAAATGACTGAGAAGGTAACAACCACTGCTGCTGAAAGTCCAGCTAGAACCTGAAAAGTCAAGAAGGGTTGGATGAAGTCCTGTAGAAAACTCTAGATACTTGGTCATGGGACTTACAAGAAATGTGTTTTTGAGTAAAGCTTTGCTTATGATATAAGAGGTTACTGTACTAACTTCTTTCTCTTCCAAGGAAGTATAAAAATACTATAAATGGTTTGAATAACAAAGTTAGATAGCAAGCAGTTACTTTGGTTTTTATCTTGAATAGACAGAAATATAAGGACTCTATAAGCTTCATGGGCGGGGAAGCCTTTAGTTACTGGTACTCTCCCATCTGAGGCTTGATGCTTAAGCCATCCTCTCCCCTGGGGCTGTGTTCCCATTTCAGAGGCTGATCTGTCACATGCAGAAAGGGGATTAAGTATTACAGAAGCATTCCAGGCTATTAAGCATAACACACTCTTCTGATGATGTTTGCATTCAACCATGTCTTGGAATAATCCTGGATATAAGAGTCCTTAAGAAAACTCTATCGTTAGCACATTTATCCAAATGTGTCTAGAGATAACAACTCTTAGCAAAATGTCAGCGCACTTATTGGTCTTTGACTAAGGCTGGTTTATCAGCAAGGGTGCTATGAAAAAGGCACTTGAGTGTAAAAAAAGCAACCATTTCCTTAGTAATCTGTCTGGGAAGCAAATTGGGACCATTCTGCCTTCTCTTTGTACAGTTTGCTAGTGAGTTTCAAAAAAGGTTTGATGTGCCTGGCCTTATCAACAACTGTGGAGGAAGTAATGAGGCTACAGCTGCACCTCATAGTTGAAATGTTTTGGGGAAAGGTTCCTACTCCCATCCAGTTGGAATATCATGACCAGTGTTCATCAGTACCGGAGGTAATATGTTAGATGAATTCATTGATATGGTAGTTTTTCTGTTACGGAGGATCAAATTTAGGTCCTTGTGCTTGAGAGGCAGGAACCACTGAGGTAAATTGCTGGTCCGATATGGTAGATTTTAAATAGCCACGAAGTCTTAGCTCTTCCCATGAAGAAGAGAAACCCCTTCAAGCTGGGCTGATCTTGTACTTGCTTTGACCAATAGAACACTGGAGAGGTGATGTTGAATTACTTTCAAGCCGAGGTCACAGGAAATCTTGTAACTTTTCATTTCCCTTGGGATGCTCCCCCTGCTGTGTAAAGAAGCCCAGGCTAGCCCACTAGAGAATGAAACTGTGTGGGGCAAAGATGAGGCACCCTGGCTGAGACCCCCAGAACAAGCAGGCTCCAATCAATCCACTAGGCAGCATCAGCAAAAGCCACCAGCTCTGTTGATCCAGCCTCAACTCACTGACTCATGGTAAATAAATGGTAAATAAAATGGTTTTTATTTTATGCCACTAAATGTTGGCATATTATGCAGCAGTGGATAACTAACCCATTGAGCTATACTGAAATTGATCCAGGGAAGGTCACATAGGAAAGACAGAGATGCTCAGTGCCACAGTTCTTTTTTTTGTACTAGGGATCAAACTCAGGACCTTGCACTTGTGAGGCAGGTGCTGTGCCACTCAGTTAAATCCCTAGCCCCCACAGTTCTTGATAGTGTAAACCACATCAAGTTTTAAAGTGATTCCACATCTTCAAATTAGATTCTGTAGAAAACACAATTAGTAATTTTTTCTGAGTTTTTGGACCAATATACTTCCCAACATAAGACTGTATTCTTAGATGACATTTTAGAAGATGGTGAATTCTGCCACCTCTTTATTCAAAAGTCCCTTCTGTAGTGGTGCAGGGGAGCAGTTGGATAGGAAAAATAAATTTTTTTTTTTGGTACTTAGGATTGGACCCAAGTGTGCTGTACCACTGAAGTACATCCCCAGCCTTTTTAGTTTTTAATTTGAGACATGATCTCACTAAGTGGTCCTACCTCAGCCTCCTGAGTAGCTGAGACTACAGATACGTGCCACCAACCCTGGAGGAATAACTTTTAATGTCCCATAGCATACTAGCATAGCTATAATTGACAACTATTTTTCGTTTGTTTGTTTTGAGACAGGATATCACTGTGTATTCCAAGCTGGTCGTGAACTCACTGTGTAACTGAGGCTGGCCTCGAATTCTCAGTGCTCTTTCTGCCTCAGCCTCCTGAGCACTGAGATTACAGGCATGTGCCACCACACTCAGTTGATTGACAACTATTAATTGTATATTTCAAAGTAGATAGAAGACACTAGATATGGCAGCACATGCCTACAATGCCAGGACACTGGGAGTCAAAAGCAGGAGGCAGGAGGGTTGCAATTTCAGGCCTAGTGGGGTAACTTAGTGACTTAGTGAGACTCTGTCTTAAAAAATGCTAGAGGAGAGAATGTTGAATGTTCCCAATATAAAGAAATGATAAATATTTATTTGAGGTGATGGATATGCCAATTACCCTGATCTTACCATTACACCTTGTATACATGTATTGAAATATTATACTGTATTCTATAGATATGGTCATTTATTATGTATCAATTAAAATAATATATATTTAAAAAGAAGAAAATCCCCTCTTCTGAGTACCCAACTATTCTCAGCCTGAACTATCTAGCAAAGGAGAGTTCATTATATTTTGAGCTTGTTCCTTCCAGTGCTATGGCAGGGATATTATTCCTTCTGCCAAACGGGCTATCCAACAGTCTCTACCTGGTGTTCTCAAGTCTGTGTTTTCTGGAGCTGCAAGAATGAAGCAAGATTTACTTCCTTGTGGCTGAAGACTGGCCTCTTTTTCTTCTTCTTCTTTTTTTTTTTTTTTTTGGTATCGGGGATTGAACTAGGGACCTTGTTCTTGCGAAGCAGGTGGCAGAACCACTGAGCTAAATCCCTGGCCCAAGCCTATCCTTTTTGGAACTATCAGATGGAAGCCAGCTGAAGTTCCTGAAGGCTTTCAGCAGCTCTTTGACATCTGGCTGCTCATTTAACCAAATCATCAAGGCGAATATCTCTGGTGCACCATAGCGAGACTGCACCTCGTGTAGGTCAATTCCCATGCACAGTAATGATGGGAGTGAACTTTTATCACTTTGCCATGTTCTGTATGTGCAAAGCAAGTCACAGACTCTAGCTACATTCTTGGGAAGAGCTCCAGCAGCCACGAGCACGGAGGTTGCTCTAATGTCTGCCTGTCTCAGGCAGGGAGTTTTCTGGAAAAGCTTCTCTAATACATAGTTTTCTTCTGAAAGATTGAAAATAATGGAAGAAGGATGTGAAAGGAAGAACAGCAAAAATGAAATTGGTGAGGGATGGATCAGGATGATATAGAGGGGCAAATTGAAGAGCTATGGGAAATAAAGAGGGTGATGCAGTCATTAAATTGTATTCCCCTGGTAGCAGCAAGACAACTAACGCTTGCTTAAACCCAATAGTGTGCTGAAAAAGAACTGACAATTGAGTTTTCAGGGTTTTGCAGGCTAATTGTTCAATACATCCATTATTTAAAATGAAATGGTATAAATATACAATTAAGTTCATTGCAAATATGTTTCAGGCTGGAGGTGTAGCTCAATGGTGGAGCACTGGCTTAGTCTGCATGGAGCCCTGGGTTTGATCCTCAGCACTGAAAAAGAAAAATATAATGATTATGTTTCAAGCAAAGGTAATAAATACTTAAAACCCATCACCTCCTAATTATTTCATTGCATCTTACTCTTGTCTATGTTCTGGAGGTTATTTACATCTCTTGTCATGTACTATTGTGTATCCTTTTCACTTTTGCATTCAGGCACATCATATTGGTAGTTTAAAATTAGCCCTAATGGGAGAATTCTGACCACAATAAATAGCAGATGTAAAAAAATCAAGACTTTTCAGAAGTTAGCACTAACCAATGCTTAAATTATACTGGTTTGGTAGTTCATTTTGATTCCCCATGCACCATGAAATCTGGGCACAGGGAATGGTTACTATTGGTTCAGTGGCCCAAGGATTTTAGGGCTGAGGCTTCTGCAATTGCTTGGCTTTTCCTTCACAGGACCAAGACAGTTCTGCAGTTCTTAACATCAGGTGCACAGTCTAAGCAGCAAAAAAAAAAAAAGAAAAAATTCACAACCAAATGTAAAAGCAAACATTTCCAAGAAGACTTCTGACATACAAGGTAGGAGATGCAGGTTTTGGAACCAAGCACAAGGCCTTTACCTTCCCTACAAAATTGAATTTTGTTAAAAAGTGAAATGAAGAGAATAGCTCTTAGTTAGAGAGCTGTCTGTGAATGCCAAAGTGGGTAGATGGATGGACAGATTATACCTCACAAATGTGCAGTGCTTTAACATTTTTGTGCTAACATATTAAGTCATTTTTATGCTAAAAGCAATTTTTATCCATTTTATAACAGAAGAAACTAAGGCTGGAGGAGGAGGTGTACAAAGATGAGAAGGAGGAACAGGAGGAGAAGGAGGAAGAAGAGGAGGAGCCATATAGGGTTAATACTAATTAAAACAAATCTTCCTGGGAGTGTAGCTCAGTGGCAGAGCACTTACTTAGCATATGCAAAGTTATGGGTTCTATGCCCAGAACTGCAAGGCAAAACAAACAAGTCTTCCTTCTCTAAGACTTCAGCTGTGAACCACATAACTTCAGTCCCCTACTGTGAAGGATTTTGAACACCAGCCAGGAGAATTTATAATGAGCCCTTCTAAAACAAACCTGACAAAAATGGGAAGGACAGACAAAATATTTAAAAAGTTAGGCAGTGAAATGAAGTCTGGAAGAGATGTGTTAACACATCTAGCTCTATCTTTGTCTCAAGTGCTTTATATTTATAGTCTACACTTTTACAGTTGCTTCCTGCTGGTAGAGTCAAGGCCAGTGGTTTGATGTGTTGTACAGGGGAGTTCACATTTACTTCCTGGAATCTGTTCTAGGTAGTTCATGGTAATTATCTCAGTCTTATGTCAACATTGATTTTACCATATTCTGCTTTTTCTTATGGACTAGCTGTAGCTCATGCCTGGTCATCTGTGGTAACAAACCTAGATGACAGAGCACCATCAGTTTTCTTCCACAAAAACACCAGGAAGAAAGAGGGAATTAATTTTATTTTATTTTTTGTAGTTGACTTTCTCTCTGATGGAACAACCTTTTAAAATCGTCTCCTTTTTTTTTTTTTTGGTATTGGGGATTGAACTGGGGTCCTTGTGCTTGCTCAGCAGGTGGCGAAACCACTGAGCTAAATCCCCAGCCCTTAAAATCTTTTTTAAAGTGGTAGAGCTAGGATATAATTCTACAGTTCAAGAACTCATTCTCTTACTATCAAACTATATTGCCTCTCAAATTAGTGTATAAAGTGCTCGTTATTTATGTTTATACTAGTTCACTGGATAGATATTTCACAATATATTTATCTATTGCCTAGGGATGGACTTAAGGTTTTTCCATTTTTGCTAGTGCAAACCATACTGCAATTAAAAAATAATATAAATGTTCATTAATTATATTTTTAAATTGTCTGCCTTTTTTCAGTACTGAGGATTGAACCCAGGGCCTTTGCACTGAGCTACATTCCCAGTCCTGCTTAAAGTTTTTATTTTGAGATAGGCTCTTGCTAATTTGCCAAGGCTGAGCTGACACTTGTGATCCTGTGATCACAGCCTCTCAGAGTGGTGGATTACAATCCAGGCCACTATGCCTAGTTTTTACTTCCTGCATTCTTGGGTATCTGTGGCCTCACTGACCAAGGGAGCCCTGCAGGACTAGCCAGTCCTCCAAGATGGCAAATGATTTCCCTGTGGGTGTAACTTTCACATGCAAACCCACGAATCCAATCCCATTTCCTGCTCACCTCCTTTATTGAGCTCATAATACTCTCAGCTACTGTCCTAATCATCCTGGGGCCATGGAGGAGACAAATAGTCTTTACACCCTAGAGTGTAAAAATGATTCAAATCAACCAATCCTGTCTCCCCTGCTCACCCTGCGTTGTCCATTTCTTTCCATGAAAACCACAGCAAATGCTCTTAGCTCATTTGCCTCCTGGTCAACCCTGGTGCTTCTGTGTGTGCCCCTGCACAGCATGTTTGCATCCTGTGTCCAGGAGCTATGAGCATAATTTCTTTCCTGAAAGTCATGCCTGTGTCTGTTACTATGCCTTAAGAAAACAATGCAAGCTTTAGTATAAAATATTACTTTACACATATGTGGGAAGGAAAAATTCTCAGAAATGGGATTTCTTACTTAACAGGTAATGTATATTTTAAATTTTGATAGATACAGTCAAACCCAAACAGTTCCTCAATTTGTCAATTTATATGTCACCACTAGTGCCTTTTCCCTGAAGCAACAATATTTATTGACTTTCTGATATGTCTAAGATGATAGGCTTTTAAAAATTTATTTTAAATTATCTTAATTTGCATATCTCAATATGAGTGAGATTTCAAATGTCACTGGCTTATTTTCCTTCTTTGCCCATTTCAGTTATATTTTTAATGAGGGCTCTCTCTCTCTCTCTCTCTCTCTCTATCTCATCTCTGCAAGAGGATCACAAATTTGAGGCCAGACTACACCATTTAGTGAGACCCTCTCTCAAAATAAAACATAAAAAGGATTGAGGGTGAGGCTCAGCAGTAGAGTGCTGATGGGTTCAATCCTGGCACCACACACACACACGTATGTATATGTGTATTTATTCTGTAAGATATGATGAAAAATGATGTCATTAACTCTGCTTATTTTGGACACAGTTATCCCATCATTTTTACTTCTTTCTGAAGCAGTTCTGGAAGACCTTTCTTATGAATGTCTTTAATTGTGCTGCAGTGGTTGCCTTGATGTCCTGAATCAATTCAAAATATTTACCTTTCATGGTCATTTTCACTTTGAGTAAGAGCTAGAAGTTGCATGGTGCCATATCTGGTGAAACAGGTGGATGAGGATGCACCAGAATGTTTTTATCAGCTGCCTTTCCATTGGGTGGCATTCATTTTATTTTTCATCATACCCTGTTAAGACATTCATGGAAGAGACCTCCAGAACTGTTTCAGAAAGTGGGAAGAACGATGGGATAAGTGTGTTTGAAGTGAGGAAGAGTATTCTGAGGGGGATTAATGGCAATATTGCTGTAATAAATACTTTAAACTTAAACATTCACTGTACTTTCAATCATTGTGTGTGTGTGTGTGTGTGTGTGTGTGTGTGTAGAGGGAGGGGGTTAATTATGTGTGGGAGGAGAAGTTAGAAAACAGTTATATAAAAAGCTGGAAGAGTTATTCTAAATTTGTTGCATTGTCTGGAAAGTGATGAAGTATCAATATGTTTTTGACTTTAATAAGCTAAAGATGAATGTTGCAATCTCAGAATAGCCACAGAAAGAATGGTTGCTTAAAAAGATAATTTGAAGATGTAGCTCAGTGGCAGAGCATGTGTATACTCGAGGTTCTGGATTCAATCCTTAATACTTACCTGCATGCATGAACATGTGTACACACACACACTCACACACACACAATTGCAACCAAATATAGGGGAAGAGTAGAGTAATAAGACTATGCTCGACCCAAAGGAAAACATGAAAGGAGAAGAAAAGGGACATAGGACAGGTAAGACATATAGAAAGTAAATTGTAAGATAGATGCTTACAAGAATCCCACAATAAATATAAGCATTTTGAAGTGTTGAAAGTAAAAGTTTGAAAAAAAGATACATTACAATCATATTTGACAAAATGTCGTATCAGACAAAATAAACTTTAAGAAAAGAATCATGATTAATGTTAGAGGTACATTTCATACAGATGAAAGAGCAGTCAACCAGGAAGATGTAATAATTCTAAATTTACATGTATTTAATAACACACATACACTCAGTCTCACTGATTGTGAGAAAATACACATCAAATAACAAAGACCTACCTTTTAAACTTAGCATATTAAACAAATCAGTAAGTTGATATCACGGTGTTGGCAAGGATAGGGAGAAGTAGGCATTAGTGGAAGGAGTATAAATTGATATGCCCTCTTTTGATAAATTATTTGGCTGTATTCATCAAAATTTGAAATGTGCATTATCTTTGAGCCAGAGATTTCATTTCTGGGAATTTAATCCCTTCACCTATGTTCAAAATATGATAAAACATCATATGATTCATACATGCAGAAAAAGCTTTCGGTTTAATTTAACATCTACTTAAAATAAAAGCTCTGTAAAGTAAGAATAGAAATTGTATTATCTATTCCTGAATAACCAGTTATCCTAAAACTTTGTGGCTCAAAATAACAATAAACACTCATCATCCTCACATTGTCCATGGACAGGAATTTGGGAGCTACTGAGGCCATCAAATCTCACTCTGGATCTCTCCCAAATTCTAGCCAGCATTCTGGCTGCAACTCGACAAGCTCTGCCTTGGAGGCTTTCTCCTAACATGGCGTGGGCCCATGGCTGACAAATTGGGGTTGGTCATTGGCAGAAGTATTCTTTTGTCAGTATTATCACACACGAACCTCATTACAGGGCTGCTTGGATCATCTCATGTATAATAGCTGGCCTCCCCCAGGGTGAGTGAACTAAGAGAGATTAAGAAACCCCAGAGAGATCAGGTGGAAACTGAAACATCTTTGATGACATAATTTGGAAGTCACACATAATTTCTGCCATTTTCGTTTAAACATGTGGGTCTGCCATGATTCAGTGCAGGAGAATACAAAGACTAGATGCTGGTTTCTACAAAAAGAGAATTTCCTCAATCTTAGAATGTATGTCTATAAAAATCCTACAGCAAGCATCATAGTGAAATTATGATAATTTCCTGTGGAATTGAGACTGAGGCATGCTTGCTGAAACCATTTCTATTCAATACTGTATGATGTCCTATCCAAAGAAGGAAGAGAAGGATGAGGGGGAGAAGAGAAGAAGGAGCTGAAGGAAGAGGAGGAGGAGAAATAAGAGGTATTAGGATTGGTTAGAAAAGAATGGATTGAAAGAAAAAAATGTTATTATTCTTAGATGGCATGATAGTACATAGAAGATCCAAAATAATCCATAGATGTATATTTAAATCGATTGAGTGAATGAAGATACATGATCCATAAATAAAAACTAACAATATTTCTACTAGCAATAAACAATTAGAAATAAAACTATTGAAATCATCATTTAGAATAAGATAAAAAACCAGTTACTTAGGAACAAATCTAATGAAACAGAAGCCATCTACACAGAAAACTAAATAACATTATAGAGAAACTAAAGAAAAAGTTTAAATAAATGGAGGGAAGACTCAATACTGTAAAGACAGCAATCCTCCTCAAATTGATATTTAGATTCAATACAATCCCCATATGTTTAAGCCTGAGAGCATCAACAAGCTGATTCTAAAATTTATATGGAAATGCAAAAGAGTAAGAGTAGTCAATCTTGAAAAACAAAGAAGTTGGAAGACTTCCACTGTTAATACCAAGACTTTATTTACCTACAAAATTAATATTGCATGTAACTGTTCAAGAATAGATAAATAGACCAAGCAGACAAACATGGAACTAAAAGAGCCATACACATGAGGACACGAGATTTATGACAATGAGACTACAGAACAAAAGGAAATGACAGTCTTTTACATAAATGACAGTCCATTGCATATCCATCTAGAAAAGTTGAAATTTGACTTTTATCTTATTCACACATAAAAATCTACTTAGGGTTGTCTGTATATTTAAATGGGAATGGTAATTCAATGTGTTTTCTGAAACAGAGCAGAATATCTTCATGACCTTGCTTACAACAATTTCTTAAACAGGATACAAACTAAATACTAATCATTAATTATATTCATCACAAATTTCTTTAGGGTGGGAAGGGTGGCTAATGTAGTGGAAGAAAATATTTGCAACATATATAACTGATAAATGACTCATATTCAGAATATACAAATTATTATTTACGAATCAGTTAGAAAAGACAAATAACTCAGCCACAAATGAGCAAAAAACTTGAAAAGACACTTAATTAAAGAGAATATCCAAATAGCACACATGTATCACCACATATATATGTGTTGAAGGTGTTTAGCCTCATTAATCATCTTTAGTCATAAGGAGAATACTCCTGACTTTTACCCCTATTGTCCTAGTGGCCATTACATAGTCAGGCTCACTTGTGGCAATCTATCCAGAGGTATATTTACAACTCTTGTGCTTTTCTGTGTATCTATTATACTTCAATTAAAACATTTTTAAAATCCCTTTTCATTTGAATTAACTTTACATGGGCTTCAATCATTTCTAATATGAGGGGTGACAAGCAGCATGCCTTACTGTGAGAGCCGCCTGGACCAATCCAGCCAGGTATACTGAATTACCCATCCCACCTACGATGCAAGTAACAAGGATAGGAGTCTCATTTCCTTTTCTTGTTATGCTTCTGGCTGCTTTCATAGAAATACACTGCACCCCTGTGCCAGAAATTCTCTGATTCTCAGGGGAGTGTTATCCCGCTGGGAGCTCACAGGAAGCTCATCTGGCCCTGGTTTCAACAGCCTTAATCCTATTGCTTGAGCAGTGCCACAGGAAGACTCCATTTAGTTCAGGGAGCATCGGGTGGATTTCATTTATTTTTAGTCTTTGTTGATTTTGGCTCTATTTCTTCATGTCATGGTAGTGGTTCTGAATCTTTTTGATAATGGACATTGTGGAAAAACTGATTGGATCTAGGTACTTTCAAAACAAAATTTTGCTTACATTTGGGGAATAAGGATGGGGATAGACACCAGGGAGTTATAATAGCAGGATTAACATAATTGCTTTTTCTACTAGTCAGAGGGCTCCCTTGAGATTACATATTTAAAGTTCGTGTATGACTTTTTAAAAAAGCCTTTTGGATTGTAAATGAAGCAGTTATCAATAAAGTTAGGCAACATAAAACAGGCTTTGGAAGTTAAATAAGAGACAAAATTTATGATCAAAACGCACATGGGATTTCCTGGGTGCATCCTTCCTAAAGCTTCCAAGAAAGAGGGAAAGTTGCTACTTGTGGCTTGGGAAGGGCTTTTCCATTAATCAAGATATAGAAGCAAAGAGGGAACTGTAAGACCCTAGGGTTATTTATTTATATATATATTGGTCTCTCTAAGATTGATGGATTCTCATTTTTTAATAGGAAGTTGCAGGAGCCCTGAAGTCAGACCACCCTGTTGTATTGAACCCATCCCAAGACCACTCTTTGAGGATCACTGCTCCCCAACTGAAGGGCTGGGGGTCCGGAAGGTGGCAACGGTGTAATGTGTACTGGGCTGCAAAGTCAACTACCCCCTTGCTGACAAATGGTAAAATAAGGATGGAATCATTTTCAAAGCAAGTTCAATTTAAGGACAAGTCTTCTTTTTTAAAATTTTTTTATCCTATATAGCTAAAGAGGAGTTTTAGAACAGGGCAATAATTTTAAAATTAATCAAAGTAATAATTCAATAATTCCATTCATCTTCCCTTGCCCAGGCTGTTCTTAGTATTTGGTGCATAAGAGCTTAATTTTAGACAATGAAGAAGGAGCCTACTTCATATCTTGAGGTCCTACCTTAATAAAATGCCTGATGAGAGTCTGGAGCAAGCTGGCCAGCTCTGACACTGGTGAGCCCGGTTGGGTGCAGTAGGTTTTGTTTCAAATAGTGTCAGCACTTGTGAGCAGATTCAACACCCAAGGCAAAGTAAAGGCTGCATTTGGGCAAATCAGATACTAGTCAAGTGGATCAGATGGAAACGAACTGTTTCCAGTTAGTTTATTCTTTCTCCACTACTTTCATCATCTGGACACTTGTCTATGTTTGTACATAATTTAAAAATTTAGAACCCCAGCTAGGTGTAGTGGTGCATTCCTGTAATCCAGCCCTCAGGAGGCTGAGGCAGGAGAATTTCCATGAATTCAAGGACAGCCTAGACTACAAAGTGAGTTCAATGTTAGCCTAAACTACATAGGGAAACCCTGCCACAAAAAATAATCATCCAACCAAACAAAAGTCTAGAATCCTGGGCTGGAGTTGTGTTCATTGGTAGAGGTATTATCTAGTATGTGCAAGGCACTGGGTTTCATCCTGAGCATGGAGAAAAAAAAAACCAGTAAAATCATGATATCCAGTGGTTGCATGCTTCTAAACTTAGTTTGAGCTTCAAAACATTTGAAGAAAAGATTACTTTTTGAAAACTGATTCTGAGAATTTGTCATAAATTCTTATCATCTGAGATAGACAACTGATACAGTCCTTATTCTTATCTGCATTTTGTGATCTGAATAACAGACTTCGCATCAGTCCTTAGCTGCATAAGCAGTCACTGACACAGATTATGAAAATCATTGGCAATTAACAACCACATAAAAATTTTTTAACATCAAAAGCAAAACCCCAAATCCATCAAAATCACTTATAGCCTTCAATGATACCACATGGTTAGTTTTCATTTTTAGAGATAAATTAAAAATTTTCCTTACAGGTAAATAGTACAGAGAGCTATATACAAATTTAGATATACCAAGAACACAAATGACTTCATTTTTAGTAACTCATTTGACTTAAAAAGTTATTTTCTCTATGCCTACATAAGGGAGTTTAAAAAAAAAAAGCCCCATAACATAGTGTAAGTTTTTAAAGCATTTCAATTTGAGGATTAACTATGCTGCTGTCTGAACTGTATAAAGTAGACCCAAGTGCTCAGATTAGGTATGGTCCTTTTCCACTCATTTAGGCACATGCAAATACATCTCTTCCTTTTTCATACTTGGCATTTAGCGCAGCATGGAGGTTCTAAGAGTGAAGGCAGGAAAATTCATGGCCCAGGACTCCTTCTATTGCAAAACTACAGATGGAGTATGGTGAAAATATCTGTTCATGGAGGTCCTAGAAGGGAAATTGGAAAATGGAGCAAAGGTTTGTGTGAGACAGGAGGAGATGGATAACTCCAGTTTAAAGTATTGTGTTGTGAGGCTGGGGCTGTGCTGTCATGGAGGATCATCCGCTCAGCATGAGTGTGGTTCTGGGTTCCAACCTCAGCAACCCCTCATTCCAAAACCATATTGCAGTCCCAGTTCATATACCAGTGTGACCTTGGGCAGGTCAGTTAATCTCTCCAAAGCTGCTTCCTCATCTGTAAAACCAGGATGTTTATAATGTGTGTAATAGTAATGTTAAATAAGATTTATAAAAGGCCATTGATTTGAACTGAGCTCCTATACTGGGCCCCAACAGATCAAACTAAAGCGGAGTCATTTACACTAAAGTCCCATGTTTCCTGACAAGAACTAAATTGTTTGTTTGATCACGGGAGAAATCAGGAGTGTGAGAGATAATGGCCAAATCCTTACACGGCCAGGTTCAGTCAGGTTCAGTCAGGTTTAGTCAGAGGAAGTCCCCTCTGTTTTAAATTTGTGAAGAAAACACCTGAGCCAACCAACTCTCTTCTTATTTCTTGTTCCTGCTTTCTCCGGCCCTTTTTTGCCTCTAAAGTCAACTTCCCCTTTTCAGCTCAGTAGAGCACCTTTTCTAAATTTTTAGAGGAAAGCTATTACTTAATTAAATTTGTTGTGATTTTGTCTTTTGATATTAACAAATGATAAACAAATGAGACAGTGTTTGTAAAAATGGTTCCTGCCCCAAAGTATTGCGTTAACAATAGTACTACCAATTTTTATTATTTAATTTTGGTAGGGAAATGGAAGAAAAATGGAGACATTCACACAGATTTTCACAAATCTCTCTTTCTCTCCACCCCCTGCCTGTATATATGTGTTTTTTGAGGTTTTTTTGTTTTTTTTGTTTTTTTGTTCCAGGGATCGAACTCAGGTCCTTGTGCTTATGAGGCAGGCACTGAGCTAAATCCCTGGCCCTGTATATATGTGTTTCTGAGATACATACCAAAGCAATTAAACAAAATAACTTGTTTTGTAAAATTTTTATTTTTTTTACCTGTTTATAACAGCTTTATTATCACCCCATACTAGAAACAATCCAAATATTCATCAACAAATGAATGAATAAATTGTGACAAATCTATGTGATGGAATATTACTTAGCAATAAAAAGGAGCAAACTACTGACACATGCAATCAATCCATGATTTTTTTTGTTTTTGGCACCGGGGATTGAACTCAGTCAGGTCCTTCCTTGCGCTTGCGCAGCAGGCAGTGAAACCACTGAGCTAAATCCCTGGCCCCTAATCCATGATTTTTAATACATTAAACTGAGTTAAAGAAACCAGACACAAAAGCCATATTCTGCACTTCTAGCTATAAGGCATCCTTAGCAAAATATATCAAGATATAAACCAGATGAGTGCTTTCCAGAGAGAAGAGATGGACTGCCAGGGTCAGGAGAAAAAACTGAGGTGATAGGTCTGCACCTTGTAATTATTTGTCACAGCCATAATACTAAATACCTCAAAAGGGTGAATATTACTGCACATCACACCTCAATAGACACCAAAAAGCAACACAAATCTTAACTCTATAAGTTAATTTTTAAAGATGGTCTAAACTTTAAAAGTTTTGTTGAAAATTAAAATGATTGAAACTAGCAAGTTAAAAATAAATAAATGCTTATTTTCTCAGATATTTATATACTTGAGTATAGTTGACGAACTAACTTTGAAATGTCACATAGTTAACACTAACCTCTTACCTGTGACTTTTCACACCAATTTTGCAACACCCAAACTGGTCTAGTACATGTTCAGTGAGACAAGTTTATCATCACAGGCTCAGTACTCATTTTATGAGTAGAGAAATTAGATTTTAGGACCAGGTGTCTGTTAAAACTATGACTAGGAATGTGCATTTATGTACAAAAAAGTACACAATGATCCTGAAGTTGCTTTTAGCTTTATAGGATCTTTTCCTCCCAATTCAGTTTGTTTTCCTCAGTTACTGCTGCATCTCCTCAAGCTCTGAGCCTCAGGTAATGGCCCTTATTCTTGTACTGGGAATGGCACTGATTTCCTGAGAAAAGTCTTGATCCCAGCCACTGCGGAGGAAATAATCATCCAAGCATGTCTTCTGTTTTCAGTTCCTTTTAGCTTGTACATTTGAATGAATCACTTCACTTCACTTTAAACCCATGAAAGTTGGCTGGATAATCTTTTTGTCATGTATATAGAACACGTAGCTGAGTGTTTTTAGAAAATCTATGCTGGACTCTTGCCCAGGTGCCTTGGAATGGGTGCTTTAAAAAAGAAGTTCTTGGGGGTCGGGGATTTAGCTCAGTGGTTTCGCTGCCTGCTGCGCAAGTGCAAGGATCAGAGTTCGATCCCCGGCACCAAAACAAACAAACAAAAAATAAAAATAAAAAAAGAAGTTCTTTCCTCAAATGGTCTGACCTTTTCATGCCATCTGGAGGGACTGTGACATTTAGAAGTTCTGTGTTGCCCTAGGCTTTACATACAAGAGTGAGATCTTACCCAGTAGAGATGGAAAGCTAGAGGAGTTTGTAGGTGTAGTTTGGCATTGGTGTGCTGATGGGCCAGTTCACAAAAACCAAGAACAAAACACAAAAACCCCTGATGTGTAGCATGTGCTGATTTTCCTGGGGGTGAATACTCTCACCATTGCCAGTTTTGAGTTACCACTGGGTTTACAACTGACTTTCCAGAACAAGCACCACTGAGACCATAGTAGTACAAGTAGCACAGCGGGGCTAAGAGACCACTGTACCTCTACCCACCTGAATTTGAACAACACTCCAGGGCTAACTCTCCTCCCATGGCTCTAAGAGAAACAAAAATAAAAATAACAATCCAAGAAATCTCTAGTGCTCTAGGTTGGAACACATGTGTGTTAGATCTCGAGGCCTAACATTCAGTAGGCTTTTCCCCACTCAAATCATGTTAAATGTTTATACATATGGAGTGCGTTGCATGAATATAATTCAATCAGAGTGAATTCTGGGAGGGACATGTATGTGGGAAGCTCCTCAAAATGACTCAGCACCCTGTCAATCATTTCTATCAGTTTTATCCAGAGATCCAGTGAGAGGCACCCAGGCTGGGGTGCAAGTCTTTGAAAATCCAAAAGCCTAGTGGTGCACGCCTATAATCCCAGAACTCAGGAGGCTGAGGCAAGAGTATTGCCATGAGTTCAAGGCCAACCTGAACAATATAGCAAGACTATGTCTCAAACAAACAGCAACGACAATGACAACAACAACCAAAAAAAAAAAAAAAAAAAGTAAGTAAAGGCAAAAAGCCTGATTTATCTGCTTTTTTTAAAAAAAAATTTCCCTGTTGCCCTGACACCACTGCTCTCTGTGTGCCACCCTTTGTTGTGTCTGCTGGCATGGACCTGGCCTTAGCTCGTCTCCTTGTCATCTTCAGTAAATGCAGCCACTTTTTCTTTTACCATATGCTTGCAATTCTTCACTCACCTTACGTAAGAGCCTGGAATCTGTCAGATCCATCATGTGGTATCAATAGTAGTGCCAGATATTACTTTTCTAAAAGGCAGGGCCAGGTGAACAAGTGTGAGATCAGTGGCTGTTTATGTTTTGGGCTCTTTGGCATATGCTCAATGTATTAGAAAGATGTATACATAACTCTGCACAATAATTATTGTAGGGAGAGGCAGGGTAGAACATTTTCGTTTCCTCTGCTCATTATGCTTCCTTCCCATCTTTTCTTTGTCTTCTTTTTTCTCCCATCTTCCTTCCTTTCTTCCTTCTTTCCTTCCTTTATTTTTTATTTTTTATTTTTTATGGTACTGGGGATTGAAACTTTGCACACAAGGCAAGCACTCTGCTACTGAGCTACATCTCCATTCCTTCATTATGTTTTCTCTAATCTTAAAGAACCTCCCCAAAGAACTATTTATTAGCTTTTATTTGGAGATGACAGTTGATATGGTTTATTTTTTAAAATACACACACATAGAAGTACATGAAAATATATCATAATTTGT
Organism: Heterocephalus glaber; assembly: GCF_000247695.1. Next base: position 5,976,855 of record NW_004624839.1, read on the forward strand.
AAGCTGCTTCAAAAAGCAGTGCTTAGAAGGAAATTTATAGTATTGAATGGATATAGTAGAAAAAAAGAAAGACCTAATATGAAGAGTGTAAGTGTACACCTTAAGGATCAGAAAAAGAAGAGGAAGTCCAAAAGTCTGAAGCAAGTAGGAAAAAAATATAGTATACTAAAAATTAGAGTAGAGACCTGTGAAATTGAAACTAGTAAATCAACAGAGAAAAATCAACACAACCAAGAACTGATTCTTTGAAAAGATTAATAAAATTGATAAACACTAGCTAAAAAGAGAAGGAAGAGGAAAGACAAATTATTAATATCAAAAATCATTGGATTCAGCTCAGTGTAGAACGGACGTGTAGCATGAGCAAGACACTGAGTTGGAGCCCCAGCATCTCCCTCTCTCTCTCTCTCTCTCTCTCTCTCTCTTTCTCTCACACACACACACACACACATTCATATATATATATATATATATATGTGTGTGTGTGTATGAGATGTATATGAGTAATTAAAGGGGCATCATTACTGATCCTATGTACATTAGAAGAATAAGAAGGGAATATTATGAACAACTCTATGCTCAAAAACATGATATTCTAGATGAATTGGATGAATTTCTTGAAAGACACAATGTACCAAAACTCATGCAAAGAGAAGTAGATAGCCTGAATAGTTTTGTATCTGTTAAAAAAGTTAAATCAATAATTAATGATTTTTAAAACAGAAAGAACCAGGCCTAAACAGTTTTACTGGTGAATTCTACCAAATGTTTAAAGAAAAAAAGAAACCCATCAAATTTGTATAGCACAGCCCATGGTTGGCTGCTTGTTTCTTAAATAAATTTTCACAGGAACCAGAGCTGAGATTAGGGTAGAGCACATGGGGGAAAGCTGTGCAGGTGCAAGTTAGACTTTATTATTATTTAAAGTTTTGATATTTCATTCATGATAGATGTTTTGGATTAAATTTTATTTTTTAAATATTGCATTAATAGAGTTGTGTCATATCCTCAATTTTCTTCCTAAGGAAAGTGTCTCACCATCATCCCACTCTTGTGGGAAGAGAAATAATGAAGGGTAATGAAGGTATGACTGGAAGTGCACTGAAAGGGCTGGCTGTATTAATAGATGTGTGTGTGTGTCTGTGTGTGTGTGTGTGTGTGTGTGCGTGTGTGTGTTTCCAGTGGTGGTGGTTCATATTTCACCACCCACAAGGACCAGGGTGCTAAGCAACCTGTAATATGAAATGCTAGTGGGAGGGTGTTGTGTGGTCTGAATCAAGGAAGAGGACTCGGGATCACCCTGAACATAGCTGGCTGCAACTAGACTCACTTCTCCATGCTCAGATCAACTGAGTACATTGAAAATGTAGGCCAACCATTGCCATTTGGCAAGGCACATTTGTACCTTTTGATTGACTAGTTTGTATAATCTTTATTGGTCCTTAATGCATTAAACCCATTATTATGTTCTTTTAAAGGAACTATAATAGTGGAAATGATTCATGCTGAGGGTATTTTAAAAGCTAGGTCAATAAAATACGTGTAAAGTTTATCTTGCCCAAGATTACTGCCTGCCAGAGGGTAATCAGAAAATCCTTCCGCTTATCTAAAAATTGGTTTAAGAAGTAGTTTCCAAATTTGTTAGAAAAATGAGCAGTTTTTTTCAAAACCCAAACATAGCAGATTCTATGTTGGGTGATAGATATTTGTTCTTTCTTTAAACATATTTCCCTTTCTAAATCTCAGTTTATGGTAAAAATCATTTTCAGGAAATGCCAAAAAATAATAAGTACAGCCTCTATTTCATTTTTGGGACACGCGATGGGACATAAGACTATTAATATCTATGATGTTTATAGACAGACCTAGGCATTCTTAACACATACTTTTAGGTCAGTGGTTTGTAAATAAAAAGGCAATATTGATATTATTTCTTTAATATCTGTGACAGAGTCCTTGAAGCTCAATAAACTTAATAAATATGTGACATTCTGGCCATAGGTAAATTCAGTCTGAGAAATGGAAATTGACAAAGAAAGATTAAATATTGTGATAGGTATTGTAAGGAACCATTATGAGGAGAGGAATATCCTAGTTGTTTGAACAGATGTTCAAGATTTTGTTGTACTTTGGCTACACTGTTGCCACTCCTCCTGGGGAAAACGACTTCCTCCATCATGTTTCAGATACCTGTGTAGTTTCTGCGAGCCCGCGGCAGCCTCAATCCAGTGAATGTGGTTACATTAGAAAGTCTGTGGAGAAAGAGGTGGCTGCCTGTCCCCCAGACAGGAAGCAGCATCGAGATTAAAGATGCGCTGGTGTCTGTTGCTGGGTTTACCCCAGGATAGGAAAACAAATAGAGCGCATAATTAATATTCTTCCTGCCGCTTGTGGAAAGCTTTAGGTGGAACATCAGTGCTTGTTTTACTCTCTCTACTTGGCCTGTCTTTGGATGCATGATGTTTTGGGAAAAGTGGATCCCAGTGTCATCTGGAATCATCTGCAAGCAAATGTCAGTTTTCCAAGCAGGAGGAGCGTCAGTTGAGGATTGTTCTGCAGTCAGGGACAACTTACTAATCTTACAGAAAGTGTGAAAGAGGAAAGAGTGTGGTTATTGTCAGAGGCTGTGGTCGTCTCTACTCTCTTTACTTTCCAATCAGTTGTCAATAAGTATCTTTTAAGGATTTGCCTGCATGCTTAGTTCTTTGCTAGTACTGAGGCGCTGAGATAATGAAAATGTGTTTCCTGATCAGTTTAGAGTATGATGTATGTAGATAAAAGGAAGAAGGTTTTTAAGAGATTAATCACAGCTGAATTTTGAAGCAATTCCCCAGCCATGCAACTCAAAGTTGCATTGTCCTTCCCCATTTGACTGGCACTTCTAACCATCAGTCAGCCTGTAAGACTCAACAATTTTGTGGGTAACCACACAGCCAGTTCCTTCTAATTATGTGTGTTCTGTAAATCCAAAGGAGAAAGCAAAAGGTTTGACTTTCCCTAAAGTCACAGGAAGTCAGAGGGTCTAATTTCCTAGTTTCACTTGTGTTCATTAAATAGAGGAAGAAACTTAAGATTTGGACCTAGTTTCTGGTGTCTATGTCCACCTGCCTTCTGCCTCTAGCCAACATTTCTTTTTTTCTTATACAATGATGAAACGTTATCCTGGGCTGAATATTTAGCCCTATTTACATATTTGAAAGAAGGTAGACTAGCATAAAAGATATAAATTATGCATAAAGTTTTCCCTTAAGTGTGACTAATAGGATGAAGTCACATGTCAACCTGGTGCTTTGCAAACAGAATTAGTCATTTTCCCTGGCTCACTGGCGGAGACTTCAGGGTTAGTTAAAGCTTGTTGTTTCTCTTTTGCATTGGGCAAATACAACATAAAAGAACAGCACCCAAGAGCAGTAAAAGCTCTTTCTGAGGCAGATGGGGAAAGAACTCTTAGGTCATCTTTTGACTGATTAACAGTTGCTTCAGGATTGTGAGGGTGTCTAATTTTGTCAGAGCAGACAGTGGCCAGGCCATTTAATGTCAGAGTGAACATGGGCAGGTATATTCAGAGTGCATGCGCATATGTATTTATCAATGTCAAGTATTAGATATAATACTCATTCTAGTAGCTGATGGCTGGTCAGAGCCTCAGCTATAGAAGGAGACCCTACATAGATTCAAGGTCCTTCTAGCACTAAATTCTGTGAACCTATGATTAGGTTTTATAGTATGCTTGGCTTTTGAGAGGGAGAAAAAGAAGGGTAGACTAAAAAGAAATTTAACTCTTCATACCATTTATTATCAGAAAGTTTGTCAAGTTAGGAGGGATAAATGTAAGTGAAACACATATAACAATACAAGTTAGTCTATAATGGAAAATAATTTAGAAAGCCTAAGAGTTCCAAAGGGCAGGGTCTTTGAAAGGCCTGGTAAATACAAGGGGACATTTTATGGAGGACATGGTCATGAACGACTTTATCAAGTCAGAGCTTGATGAGGATTTGGACATTTTGAATAAACAAATATATAGTACCTGTAAATATGTACAGGAATATATATGTACACATACATATATATGCATATATATATATATATATACGCACACATACAACATTTACCTATGTCCCTTTGTTTGTGTGGACCTTGTTATTTTGTGCATATATATAAGGAGACACAAATGGTATAACAGTTGTGGAATTTTCTCTTAGGTTCATGTAGGTTCACAGCATGAAGAAAACAACATGTGTTGTGATAGCTGTAGGAAAGAGACCATGTGCTGAAATAAAATGAAAAGTTCAGGCCTGGTGAATTATCTCCAGGAACTGAAATGGCACACAATCATCTTTAATCTGCTATAGAAATTTTCAAAACTTCTGTGTGTGTGTGTGTGTGTGTGTGTGTATGTGTGTGTGTGTGTGTGTGTGTGATGTTTTCTTTTGAGAATGTATTTGGGCTCCACCACCTGTCACAATGACTAGTTCTCCAGAGGTCCCCTGACTTCTTAAACCCAAGATTGCATGAGAGCATCTATTTGGAAAAGGCTTTCTGGAGCTCACAAACTCAGCCTCTGTTCCTCACTTGAGGTCTTATCTGTTTTGAACCCTGTGGTCTTTGCCAGAAGGAACTGATGTACTTCTCCAAGACAGAGTTTTGATCTCTGTCTTCAATCCTACCAATGGAGGTAGAAAGGAAAGACCACAGAACTGGTGATGATTTCAAAACCTATAAAAGTGAAATGACTCCTGATAAATAAAAGTAATACATGCTTATTGACCGATACTTGAGAACTGAAACTTGGCTGGAGTTTAGAGTGCTGTTTGTTGTTGTGCAGAGATTCATCAGCAGAGTCTGGCTACATCAAATGTGGCATATCCATCAGTGGAATACTGTGCAGCCATGCAAAATAATGAGATAACACTGCATGCTGGTGTTGTGAGATATTTACAGTCCACTGTAAAATGAAAATAAATGTGCTTGTAGTGACAAAAGTTTTCATCTAGCCCAAGAAATATTCCATACTCATTGAACAACAACTCCAGTCTATAAGCCTATCGGTCAGTACCACTTGCACATAGAGTGGGTCCTCTGTCTTCGGTAAGTCCATCATTCACAGCCAGAGCTATGCTGAACCTATCACTGGCCTAATCCAGGATCACACATTCATGACTGAGTCACTCGCAAAAGCTCCATGAGCACCCGAGGTTTTGGGGTGACATTTAGATATAAGCCATAATATACACCAATAGTCAAATTGCTGAGAAAGCAATCACATCTTCAGTAGTTACAAAACAAAACAAAGAACCCAGGAATAAATTTAACCAAGGAAGTGAATGATCCCAATAATGAAAATTATAGAACATTGATGAAATAAACTGAAGAGGACACATGCATGCAAAAGGAAAGACATTCCATGTTGGTGGGCTGGAAGATATCATAGTGTTAAAACATCCACACTACCCAAAGAAATCTATACATTTAATATAACTTCTATCAAAATACTAGTGACATGTTTTACAGAACTAGAAAAAAAATCACAAAATTCAAATGAAACCACAAAAGATCTCAAATAACCAAAGTAGTCCTGGACAAGGGCAACAAAGCTGGAGGAATCACAATACCTGACTGGGAAAAAAATACTACAAAGCTACAATGACCAAAACTGTATAGCAGTGGCATGGAAACAGATACATAGACCATTGGAACAGAATAGAGAAACCAGAAATAAAACCTGATATTTGTAGCCCATTGATTTTCAGCAAAGGCAAAAGATATATACATTGGAGAAAGAAACAATTCTTCAATAAATGGTGCTGGGGAAACAGTATCCATGTGCACAAGAAAGAACCTAGACTTCTATCTTTCACCATACACAAAAGTCACTCGAAATGCATTAAAGATGTAAATGTAGTCCCCAAACCCTGAAATTACTGGAAGATGATATTGATAATTGCTTTAGGTCATTGGTTTGGGAAAATTTTTTTGGATGTAACCTCCAAAGCATAGGCAATAATATAGCAAATATTCACAAATAGGATTCTATCAAACTAAAAAGCTTCTGCATGACAAAGGAGCTTATCCACAGAGAGAAGAGACAACCAACAGAATGTGAGAAAACGTATGCAAACTATTCATCTGGCAAAGATTAAATTTCAGAATATTTAAGGAGCTCAAACAAAATAAAACAAATAATCTAATTTAAAAACAAATAAATGAGTTCATAGACATTTCTCAAAAGAAAGCATACAAATGGCCAACACGTATATTTAAAAAATTTTGACATCATTACTCAGCAGGTAATTGTAAATCAAAACCTCATCTCACCCTAGTGTCGTCTCACTCCAGTTAAAATGACTGTTATAAAAAAGACAAAAGCTAACACTAGCTGGGAACGATGTAGAAAGATGGAAACTCTCATACACTACTGGTGAGCATGTGCATTAGTACAGGCAAGTTGAGGAAACATCTGAGTTGGTCCATTTATCACATCACTATTCACATGGCCAATATTTGAAACCTACCTAGATGTCTCTTGACAGATGAATGGATAGAGAAAATGTGGTATATATACACATAGAATATTATTCAACCATGAAACTCTGTCATTTACAATGTGACTAGAACTTGAGGACATTGTATTAAATGAAATAAGTCAGATATAGCAAGACAAATACCATATAGTCTCACTTGCATGTGGGAGCTAGAGTTGATCTCAAAGAAGTAGAGAAGAGAATGGGTGGGTGGATACCAGAGGCTGGGGGTGGCAGATGAGGGGGGTAGGGATAGATAGAGAGAGGATGGTTAATAGAACCAGGGGTGCAGCTGCATAGGTGGAATAACTTCTAATGTTCTGTAACACTGCAAGATAACCAAGGCTGATAAAAATTATTGACTATTTCAAAAGAACTATTAGAGAAGAATTTGAATGGCTTCAGTACATAGAAGAGGTGATAGGTGACAGGTTTGATCATTACACATTGCACATGTAATGAAAGGCCGCAGTGTACCCTACAAATATGTACAAGTTCTATATGTCAATTGAAAAATATACTAATTTTTTAAAAATGAGTTTGGCTTTCTTGGCTCATTGTCTTGCTTCCTGTCTCTCTCCATGTGACTTCTCCCTCTTGCATATGTTCCTACCATGTGATGCTGCATGCTGTGAAGCCTGCTCCAAATGCCAGTGCCATGCTGTTTGGATGTTCTAACCACTAGAATCATGAGCCAAATAAACCTCTTTTCTTTATAAAATACCCATTCTCAGGTATTTTTGTAGTAACAACAGAAAATGGACTAAAACAATTGACATACAAATAATTTTATTGAGTTTTTGCTTTCAATTCTTTTGTATTTATACCTTCTAAGAGTAGAGCTGCAGAGCTGTATAGATATTCTATGTTTAACCTTTTGAGAATCAGCTAATCTATGTTCTGGAGTGATTGTATCATTTTACATTCCCACTTGCAGTTCCCAAGGGTTCCAATTTCTCCACACCTTTACCAACACCTATTAATTTTCCTTTTTTATTTGTTTGTGCTATACTTGTAGGTAGTGTACGTAGTGGTAGCTCATTGTGGTTTTGATTTGGATTTTCCAAATGACTAAAATATTGAGCATCTTTTCATATGTACTTCTTGGCAATTTGTATATCTTTTTTGGAGAAATTTCCACTCAAATCCTTTGTCTTTTTAAAATTACATTTTTTTGTTGTAGGGGTTGTTGAATGTTAGGATTTCTTTATACTTTCTGGTTATGAATTCTTTATCAGATATATGATTTGCAATATTTTCTACTATTTGGTAAATTCTTTTCACTTTTATAGAACTTGATGCACCAACCAGCAATAAGAAGGTAAAAGGGCCGGGGACTGAACCAGAACCTCATACATGCAAAACATGTGCTCTACCACTGAGCTACACCCCCAGTCCCTGAAGTTCTTAATTTTGATGAAGTCCAACTTCTTTGTTCTTTTGCTACTTGGGCATTGTGAGACTTTTCTTTTAATCAATAAGAATTCAAATTACAGGACTAAATAAAGTAAAGCTTCTCTGCACTTCTGAAGCAAATGCCAGTGGGTCACATGCAAGAGAAAATGTTAAGCAAGGACACAAAACATGGCTTCTCCTTTGGTTGGTTTACAAATAGTAGAGACCAAAACCAAAAATCTCTGTGTATAAATGTGTATAAGCTTCTTCAGTAATTCAGAAGTAGCAGTGTATGGTAGACACAATTTGGATTTCAGAAGCAGACAAATTTGGACTCCATTCCAGCTCTTCTGCTTCTAAGGTATAGGCTGCAGCCAGACCCTTAACCTCCTTGAGCCTCAATCTCCCTTCTTATGGAATTTATACCACCTCCTATTTCTAAAGAAAAATTAGGTCTAAGGTAAGCAAAATGCCTAGTGATGTCTGGGGTCTAGTGGATGCTCATAAGATCTAGTACTTATAAAAACAATAATGACAAGTATTAATGCATCCTTTTTTAAATGTGAAAAGAATGATAATAATGGTAAATACTTGTGTTCTAAGAATTATTTTAAGATTTTTATATCTCAATATAGTGAATCCTCATAATACTTCTATGAGGCATAGATTATTATTATTATCCCTGTTTTACAGATAAGAAAAACTGAACTGTGGAGAATTTAAGAAGCTTGCCCCTGATCCAGATCAAAGAACTGGAGTTTGAATCCAGGTAGCCTGACTCCTAAGTTTGTATTCTCAAGCATTCCAGAAAAAAAAAGAACTGTAAAGAAATAACAAAATTAAAAGATCATTCCTAAAAAAGGGAGCTAAAGAAGAATATTTATTTATTCTTAATTGACAGTGATTATACATATTTATGGGGTACAGTACCATTTCAGCACATGTATACAATGTGTCATCATTGTCAGATCAGAGGAACTGTCAGAGCTACCACCTCTGGCATTTTAATTAATCTTTTTGACAAATGAAAGACACATCCATGGCAAATGTTTCAAGCAATACTAAAAGACATCTTAATGGATACATTAAAATATATGTGAATGAATATTTTTGCTGACATAAATAAATGCATTCTTTGCTCTTTTCTCTTTCTACTCCCCCAAACAGACACATTCTCATTTAAAACATTTCCTTTTTATTCTCATCTATTCTCTTTTATTGATGCTTTCCATACAAAAGTAATGTGTGCTTATTGCAGCCATCTGAGATGGCACCGAGACACACAAAGTAAAAGCACATTGTCTCCTTTGGCTTATCTCTAATTCCAGCCTCCTGAGCTACAGATGCCAACACCTGCTATATACTTCCCTTGCTTTCCTCTTGCTCATTCAAACAGGTACAAATGCACATTTACATAGAGATAGATTCTTTTTGGTTTGTTTTTACTCAAATATAATTAAGGTAAACGCATTAGTTGATAATTTGTTCTTTGCTTTCATCCTCCTTGACAGTACATCAGGAACATTCCTAACAACTCAGGAGATATAGCCCAATTTTTCCTTCTTTCCTAATCTGTCTCACTTTCCCACCCATGTGTGTGGGGGTGGGGTGGGTGTATCTGTGTGTGTGTATGTGTGTTTGGTTGCGCAATTCTTATTTATGGGTTGTCTTTGCTGGTATCTCTGGCCCCCTTGTTAACAGGCCTACTGATGTTCCAGAACTTTCTTAGCTCCAAATCCTACCAGTCAAGTTAAAGGGGCCTTATCTAACTGCATGTGCTTGTGAGAACCCATTCAACCATATCCCTGCTTCTTAAAGCAAAAGTGAATGAGATCTTGTGGTCCAACAGCATTTGTCTGCTCCCACAGTTGGATTCATCTGTCATTTCCTGGGCTTTTAAGCCCACAGTCTTTGAAGGAGAAGGTTGTGGATTAAGGACAGCCAATTAATAAAAGCCTTTCTTTCCCGTGAGTTCTGTATCAGTCAACAAATAGAAACAAGGGTCAGATGAAAACGCTACCTTCAGATAAGTCAGACTGAGGACTCATCTCAGAAATACAGCCAACGTGAGCCCAAACCAGTTCACCCTCAACCCCAGACCCATGGGTGTGCATTATCAGAGCTATGGTCACATCCGCAGCCACCCATGCAGGATGTGGAGTTGCTGAGAAGACAGCCAAGAGGAGAGTGCAGCAAGGACAAGTCTTCCAGGGGCAAGGATCGGGGTGGCCATGCCTCTTCCCAGTGTGACAGGTCACACAAGCCAGATTTCCCTATTTGAGGAGGAGCAAGGGAGGGGGGAAGTGGATTGAAGTATCCTCTCCCCAGCTTCTGGAAGGGAATAATTTAGGACTTTCAAGGCTAAGTCAAAAAAATAGAGATAAGAGGAGACTCCACACCGAAGACAAAGTCATTCCAGGGAGGTTAGATTTATACTTCAATCTGTCATCTAACAAATATACTGTCATTGTCACCATTCCGTTCATCCCAGAGCAGATACTAGGGACCCACCTTAGAATGGCATATGTTTTGAGAACACCTCTCATAGCCCAGCTCCCACCAAGGGAGACTGTTTTCCACTGGGGAAACTCAGTTCTCATGACTGAGGCACACCCACATCCCAGAAGGACAAGGACAGGGTGATGTGCCTCCCGAGGTGCCTCCCTCCGAGCATCTGCCCATGGCTCCATTTGCTCATTTGTCACACAAGAAAGTTGTTTAAACTATGTCCCAGAAGACCCCTTTGTGTGACCTTCTGTTATTCTTCCTTCCCAGGGACTTCTTAGGAACACTTTTGCCATTGATAAACTGATGGAACTGTGTATACCTGCTGAATTACCAGTGGCCCAGAGCACCTGAGTTCTTCCAGCCCTCATTAGAACAAGTAGCCAAGGTCAGGACATACCAATGTCTACAGCAATAGCACTGTGCTGTAAAAGTCACTTCCCTGGGAGTATGAATTGGTACAATCTCTTGGAAATATTCATGAAAACAAAAAATATAACTTTATCCATTTGCTATGGTTTGAACTCTTTTGTCTGTCCAAACCTCACGTTGGAACCTAAGACCCAGTGTATGGTGCTATGAGGTGGGCTGATTAGACATTAAGGCTCCTGAATGTGGTTAGTGCTTTTATAGAAGAGGCTTCAGAGAGTCATTTGGCCCTTCCATCTCTTTTACCATGCAAGAATATAGCAAGAAGGTACCATCCTGGAAGAAAAGCAGCTATCACCTGACACTGAATCTGCCAACACCTTGTTCTTGGCCTTCCCAGTCTCTCAAACTGTGGGAAATACATTTTTATTATTTATAAATTAGCCAGTATCTTAGTATACTTTATGTTGTTATGTTGTTTTATTTTTCATAGTTCTGGAGGCAAGGAAGTCCCAGATGAGGAAACAGCAGGTTTGATGCCTGTTAAGAACCTGGCCGCTGGTTCTAAGACAGTGTCTTGAATGCTTTGTCCTCCAAGAGGCAGAAACACTATTTCTCCTGCAATAGAGAGCAGAAGGGGGCTTGGGTGGGGACAGGGAGCACCAAAAACCCTTTTATTAAGCCCACCCATGAGTGTGGATTAAGTGGGCTTAATCTCCACTTAAATGCCCCGCCTCCCATACAATTATATTGGCAATTAATTTCAACTTGAATTTTGGAGGAGATAAACATGCAACCCATAAGTACCAGTCTCAGGTGTTTTATTACAGAAGCACAAACAGACCTAGACTCTTCAGGTCCAGCATTTTCATGTCAGGTAACTTACTTTATAGAAACAAAGCATATGAGTAACCGAAGTTATCCATAAAAGATACTTACGGCCGTATTCTTTGTAATAGTAAATAAAGAAAAACTCAAAATAACTGAAATGTCTATTAGTATAAGATAAGCTAAGTAAATACGGGTCATACACAGAAAGGATTAACCATGCAGCCATTAATAAATATAATAAAGAGAATCATAAGTGCTGACCAGCAAGTTATCCCAATCAGAGTATTGATTGAAAACAGCTAGATGTTTACATATGTTTGGTATGATTACATTTTTTTGTAGTGTGTATGTGTGTGTGTTCTTTTGTATACATAGAAAAGAAACATACATACTACATTTTTAAACAGTGTCTGCATTGGGGTCTGGATTATCTGCTTTGGGGCGGGGGAGTGCTACAAAACTGAGGTCTTTCATTTTACATTTAGATATTTTAGTACTCTTAACTTTTTTATTTTTTATACAATAAGTTTTTGCTTTGTTTTGTTTTGTGGTTCTGGAGATTGAACTATGGGCCTTCATACTGAGCTACATCCCCTGTCATTTTTATGTTTTATTTTGAGACAGTGTCTTACTAGGTTGATGAGTTGCCCAGGCTGGGCTTGAATTTGTGATATTCCTGCCTCAGCCTCCCAGAGTTCTGGGATTACAGGCATGTACCACCGCGCCCAGCTAGCAATTATGATTTTTATGGTACATATACAAAGAAAGTTTTGTCAACCCTCTGAGCCTTCTTATGAGGGAGGAGTTGGCCTTTGTCTCTTTGCTTTCTCCTCACAGGACGGTGTTCTGCTGTGTCAGTGGAAGGGGGATGTATGGAATCTATAGCACTCAGGTGACATCATCCTGTTGAAAGTTTCAAGGTCAGCTCTGGCACCCAGGTCTGTTCCAGGGTGCATGGGATATGTGAGCTAAGCAAAGCCAATGTGTGGTGAGTCTGCATCTACACAAAACAGTTCTTCTTTACCTACTGCCTCCCTTTCCACAGTTGCTGTTTCCCATGGTCAAAGTGCAAACACTGAATAGTAAATTCCAGACATAAATAATTTCTAAAGTTTAAATAACTTTTATTATGGTACAAGTATATTGGTGTAATACATCAATTTAATCATTAGATATATTTGTTAATCTCTTCCTGTGCCTAATATATAAATTAAACTTTATCATAAGTATGTGTGGGTATTAACCATTTTTCCCTCGCTAAGACAAAGTACCTGACAACTGCAACTTAAAGGAGGAGTGGTTTATTTGGCTCATGGTTTTAAGGGTTCAGTCCCTGGTTGGCTGGCTGGGTACAAGGCAGATATGGCATGGTGGAAGGGCCTGGGCAGAGGACAGTTGCTCACCTCATGGCAGCCAGCAAGTGGAGAGAAAGGGGGAAAGGAGGAGCTGGGACAAGAATACACCCTTCTAGGTCATGCCTCCAGTGATCCCTCCTCCAATCGGCTCTCATCTTCTAAAAGCACATTTAGCTATGAACACATCAATGGATTTATTCTCATGATCAAATCACCTTCCAAAAGCCTCACCTCTGAACAAATGAGACTGGCAAAACATTTCAGATCTAAATCATGTATAGGTATAGTATGTATAGGAAAAAGCATAGCACATATAGGACTTGGGGGGATTGTGGTTTTTGAGCCTTCACTGGGGATAAGAGGAGATTACTGTTCGTTCATATGCTGAATTAGAAGAAAGTAAAAACAGTGTGCACCCCACATATTGCCCAATTTAAAAATACCTCTTGGTAGGATTCTGAGTATCACTAGCCTGCAGCAAAGTGCATTTTTCATGGTACCCACAAAGATTTACATAACTACTTGGGGGTGCAGTACCGGGGATTGAATCTAGGGCCTTCCCACTGAGTATATCCCCAACTGTTTTTATTATTCTTTTATTTGGAGACAGGATCTTCCTAAGTCACTAGGTTGCCCAGGCTGGGTTCAGACTTGCGATCCCCCTGCTTCAGCCTCACAGAGTGCTGATTACAAGCAAGCACACTCCCCCTAGCCCCTGCTTGTTTTTATGATTTACTTCTTTGATGGCCATATTTATGCCAAATTATGCATGGTGTTTTACAGAAAAATTGAGAAAACTTCCTTTCTACGAAAGCTTGAGATGTTCTATGAACTCTTTTTTTTATGTGCCTAAACCTGGTATTAATTTATCCTCATGAGCCTAAAGAAAAATGAGATCATGATACTATCCAGTCCCATGGTATGCTGGATCCTTCCCTCTTCTTGACTCAAGGATTCCAGGCCCCTTTCTAGATCAGTCTCTTCCCTTCAGTAGAGCATCCAAACATCTAGATAATCCTCTTTGGTGTCTTTTGTCCAACTCTGCACTGGCCTCTGGACCATGGGCTCCTTGGGTTTCTCTTGCTACCCTGACTGGAATCCCCCCTTGCTGCTTCACAGGACTGTGCCTCCAGGCACCCACAGCCTCCCCAGTATGACTCTGCTCCTAACCCGGGCTGACTCCACCTCAGCAGGGCTGCAGCCCTCACAGCTGCTCCAACGGACTCAGCTAAGTGCTCCTCTAGACACTGGGCCCAGATTGCTGCTAGTTACCACTCTGCAAAAGATTAAAAATGTAGACAGACACTGCAAAATACATAGACACACTGCCTCTGTCTGCCATAAAAGCTCCTGGGTTGCTGAACTGAAATAAGGTTGCAGAAGTCATCTGTGTGTTCATCTGAGAACTGCTTTCCTCCACTCTCAGGCCTTGATGCTAAGTCTATTTGATGACTCCTATTGCCATTGCCACTGAGCCTGGAGTTTTTCTTAAGTCCCTCAGTCTTTCATGATGCGGAATATCTACTAATTCCTCACCAAGTGGCTGGATGCGCTTACCATTTTTGTCCTAGGGTGCTTCTAGTTAGATGGAGCTCATTAGGAACTAGGAGACATGGCAGTGGGGACATCACCTACTTCTACACAACTCATGCATGTGAGTCAACCACCACATCTGTGAAGAGAGAGAGACAGAGACAGAGACAGAATTGAACCCAGTACTTTTATACATCCCAGCTCTTTTTAAAATTTTTTATTTTTGAGACAAGGTCTTGCTGAATCACCCAGGCTTGGCTCAAATTTGCAATCTTTCCTTCAGCCTCCCAGAATGCTGGGACTTACAGGAATGTGCCACCATGCCTGGCTTGAAAAATATTTCTAAAATTCATTTTTCAAAGTACTTTCATTTGTGTAATTTTTAGAAGTACTTTTAGCACAAAGAGAAAGTTAAAAATGTGTGACTGAAAAGCTACACTCAGGCCCAACATTTCTTCTCAGTCTCCTTTATTTCTACAACAGAGAGATTCCAGGAGCCTTCTTTTGGGGCCCATTACCTTTTCTCCTTGAGCAGGCAGCTGCTGTGGGGAATCTCTGCCATTCTGGTTCCCTAGGCCAGCAGTGGATTCCAGAGACTTCCTCCTCCAAGAAGTTACAGAATGTCCATGAAGCTACCTCCATTAGCACCAGAAGCTACTATGATGGGTTAACCTTTCCCCTCTCTAGGAGCAATTTTTCATACAAAATATATTCTAGGAGTCTTATGTCTATGCTGGAGGGACTTATTAGCAGTGATTACTTTACACATTGTATTCTCTTATCTGCCAGTGGCTTTTGGTCAATGCTCTCTGTAAGACTGTTCAAGAGAGATTTCTAATAGGCAACACAAGCCCATTCATTGCATAGGGCAGTTTGCTTCTGCAGCTGACTACAGGCCTTGCACGTAGCATATTTGGCTACCCAGGTTAGAGACCCCACCCCCAGCCCCGTACTCTGCCCAACACAGTGCTTTGCTTTCTGGTGACAATAGCTGCTTTTGTTCCACTGAGTCCAGATACATGGAGAGATTTCAAAATAATCAAGAGTTATTTGTTTTTATTTTTCTTACAAAAGAGTTATCCAGACAATGTATTCATTTAAGAATATGGCATAGCATAGGCAATAACTTAGTGAAAGTGGGCACTCACATTTTAACTGTTAGTACTATTACATCGACTACTCAGCAGCAGTGATTGGTGCAACCGCCGAGCTGAAGAGAGGAACAGATAGCACCCAGATACTCAAAACTTTCATTTTCCAAATGTATGAACTGAGGTCCAGAGAGGAGAAAAGACTTGTCCAAGATCACAGAGTTCATAAGTAGCCTAAATAGGATTAAAATTCAAGTGAAAAACATTGATTTAGGAATGCTGTATCTTGGAAGCCAGCCAGGATTTCTCAAAAACTTTTGAGACAATAAATTGGCAAGATAAGTCAAGAAGCTTTTGGAAAATTCTTTTCTCCTCATTGTTTCTTATTCAAATAACCTTTAGGAGCCTCTGCACAGGACCCTGAGGAGTCCTCTGGGGCTGTTCTGGCTCCGGTTGTCTCAGAGGCACCTGAGCAGAGCTGTGCCTTGGGGTTCTTCATTCCTCACTGTTGGGAAGGACAGAAGCCCATCATGTTTGTTGGCAACTGGATTCCTCAGAGGGTAGAATAGAAATAAACTAAGTTTATTCTCGTTTTTCATAACTTCTTCATTTTTAAGTAATGCTGTTTCTTAGCAGCCATTTGTATTTAATTTACTGTGGCTTCTGTAACAAAGTAGTTAGCTTAAACAACAGAAATGCGCCTCACAGTTACAGAGGCTTAAAGTCCCAGAGCAAGGTGTGGGCAGGGTTGGTTCTGGCCGAGGCCAGTGTGGAAGGAACTCTTCAGGCCTCTCCCCAGCTTCTGGTGGTTGGCTTTTTTTTTTTTTTTTTTTTGCTTATACAAGTGCACTCTTATCTCTGCTTTCATCTTCACATAGTCTTCTCCCAGAGACACATGTCTCTGAGTGTCTTCTGATAAAGACACCAGTCAGTGGATTAAGCCCTACTCTGATGACTTCATTTTAACTTCATGGTGATTCTATCACCAAATAAGGTCACATTCTGAGGTATTGAGGGCTGGCACTACACATATGAATTTCTAGGGGAACAAAATTCAACCTGTAAGAGCACTGAATAATTTAGACAAGTAGGAATTAAGTCTGTTTCATTTACCATTTAATGTCCCAATGTCTAATGTACATTATGTCATATCTTGGACTTTCAAAGACTTGTTGAACTAATAAGCACACTTAGTTATCCTTGTCTAGGGAGTATTGGGGGTACTCAGATTGGCTTTTCATGAGGGGTTTTCTTTCAAAGATGATTACCCCTGGGAATGTAGGGCTTGGAAGTCAGTATGGTCAGTAATCTCCAGTCCTCAGTGCAGCCAATTTAATACTAGCATCTCTTCACACAAACACTTTAAATAGCGCTCTTTTCAAGCAGTAAAACTGACTGACACTGACTTTTGTCTGTCCCATCCGGTACAGGGTATGCTGAGGGATGAATTGATCTGACATCAATGGCAGTGGGAAGAGAAAAAGTGCCCGAATAACAGAGTTGGCAGCCCTCTGTTCCTGCTTTGGAAATCCTATTCTGCCTTGACTTCTGATGATGCCAGACTGGAGTGACACGGCAGCATCTGAGTGCTTCTGACCAAAGGAGTGCTTTGGTCAAGCAGATAGGGAAGTTCTCACAAATGTCTCTGTGACAGGAGGAAAGCCAGTTCCTAGAGCTCTGTGGCCCATCTGGAGGAACTGTAACTCCATACACATTTTAAGCTTGGACTCAGAGGCCCAGGTGGTAAATCCTGTGTCGGTCCTTTATATTTCCCCTTAGAATTGCTCATGCACACAAACAACAGATGGAAGAAATTAATGAGACACATTATATTCAAGCAGAATCCACTGGTCTGAAATGTGGATGTCCTGCTCTCATTTGGCAGCATGTATGGTTGTAGTGTGCTTCAAGACTGCCTGGGCACTTGTGGCAAGAGGACCCGAGCCAGGACGCAAACCCACCACAGACACCTGAACCCTTGGAGCATCCCAACCAAGGCCCTTGAGTTGTTTCAAATACTGGATGACTGTCACAAAGCCAAGCAGCCCATGACACAGGATGGAGTCACATGTTTATTTTTATGTATTTTGTTCTGCTCTGTTTTGAAGTGGGTGAGCTGCCTGGGAGCGTGTGCCCACACAACCATCTGGGTGAAAACTGGGAAACAGATTTCAGGCCCCTTGGTTCTTCTGTTTGATTGGAAATTAGCTTCCTCCTTGGACTCTAATTTGCGATGTTTAATGGAATAGAAATGATGAGGAGCTTGCTGTTGACTGTTCACGTTAGAGAGAAGCAGTGCTTAGCGTCACAAATGAGCTCTTTGCCTATTTACTGGTTCACTGCGGTGAATTTCAATTGATTGCTTCAACTTGCACTTGGGCACAACAGTCAGAGGTTGAGATCAAGACCAAGACTCCAGTGAGTCTGAAAACCATTAAAACAACAAAGGTAGCTATGCAGGGGTCCCAACCTCTGGGCCAAGGACCAGTATGTTGAGTGAGGGAAGCTTCATCTGTATTTATAGCCACTTCCCACGGCTCTTATTACTTCCTGAGCTTGGCCTATTGTCAAATCGGCTGTGGCATTCGATTATCATTGGAGTGCAAAACCTGCTGTGAATTGTGCATGCTGCGGATCTAGGTTGCATGCTTCTTATGGGAATCTAACCTGAAACGACCCCATATCCCCACTCTACCTGCCCAGGTCCATGGAAGAATTATCTTCTACAAAACTGGTCCCTGGTCCCAAAATACTCAGGGACTGCTGAGCTATGGGGCTATTTTACTACCAGTCCCTAGAAATCAGCCATAGTTGGCCCATCAAAGGCTACGGTTCCAGACTCACTGTGACTTTCAGCAAGGCCTGTACATTTGCAGGTCTCTGAGTACCTCAGTGCATAGGGAAGTTACTCTTTACATGATGAATCTGTCACCAGAGCTGCCCTGCAATGACAGTGAGGCTAAGAACTGGATAGTGCTGCCCTTGTACCCTTTGTGGCATACAAAGTGACCTCTGGCAGGCTGCCACTTTCCAGGCTGACATTCCATGTGCTGCTGGCATGTCCCACTGCTTGGAAAAGCTCAGAGAGCCTCTGACTCCAGGCTAGGCACCCCAAGTCATTCCTCCGTTTCTTTTCTGACCTAGTTTGTGGCTCCTAACAGGTCCCAGGCACTGATCACAGGTTGAACACCTATTAATCTGGGGTCCAAGCATGTACAGTGCATTCCACATGGGATCTGACAGCATGGAATGGGCATCTCATTCCCACTACCTGGGGCCACCTGTCTAGCAATACTCTACTTTTTAAGGACTGAGTAAGATCATAAACATTCCCATTATGAAATGGTTTAAACAAACAGAAAGGTTCTAAGAACAATAAAACAAACACCTATGTATCCATTTCCCAACTCTGTCTTAAGCCTTTTCATTCTTTGCCATAAAATCTTAGTGGTACACCTGATATGTCCTGGTTTCTCACCTGACTTTTATTTCCAAAGGTAGCTATTATCCTAAATTTAACATTTTTCAATCTTACACATTTTACTATATGTATATATATCCATAAAAACTTGTATTTTTTGAACTTTACATTCTTGTTTGCGTGGTTTAGTGTTGGGGATTAAATCCCTGGACTTGCACATGCAAAGCATGTGTTCCACCAACATCTTTCTATAACATGTTTTCTCATCTAAGCATTTGTGTTTGGAGGTTTTTTTTATGTGGATTCATTTTTAACCATATTGCCAGAAAGCATTTCATTTTATTAAGATATCATGATGTATCCACTCTCCACTGGATTGATATATATCCTGCTTCCTTTTTCTTGCTCTTTACAAAGCCCTATAATAAAATTCTAGTACCTGTCTCCAAGTGCAAAAATAGATCCTCCTCCAGCTAAAGGCAGAATTTCTGGCTCTCTAACTATTGCCAAACATCTGCACCTTCTAGCAGGCACATGAGTTTCCCTTTCTCCACCCTTACCCACCCCTGGTGCTACTGTCAACATTTCCTCCAGCCCAAGGGTAGGTATCTTGCTGTTGCTTTAATATCCATGATCAGTGCAGGTGAGTGTGTTTTCCACATGCTTACTTGCTGTATTCCTCTCCTATGATTTGCCTTTTCTCTATTTTGCCTCCTTTTTCACTTATCTTTTTATAAAGTATTTGTAGGAATTCTTCATAAATTTTGGACATAATCCTTTGTTAGTTTAAAATGTTGTAAATTTCTTTTACTGGTCTGTACCTTGTCTTCTAACTTTATATGTCTTCTGGTGAAGAAAATATTCTTATTTTATGATTTGTTCATTTTTCTTCCCCCTTCTTTTTTTTGGGGCAGGGGATACTGAGGATTAAACATGGGAGTTACATCCTAAGCCCTTCAAAAATATTTCTTTTCTTTTAATTAATTTTATTGGTACACTTTTGATATATACGATGATCACATTCATCATAGGGAATTTCTACCTGTACATAATATATCTTGATTCTTCTTTTTCTCTTCATTCCCCTACCTTCCCTTCAACCTTTCTTCCCCTCCTTATTTACAAAAGGTTTGTTTCCATTTTTTTCCTTCTATTCTCAAAAAAAGTATGTTTTTTGAGATAAGGTCTTACCAAATTCTATAGGCTAGCTTGGAACTTATTGTCCTCCTGCCTCAGCCTCCCAAGTAGCTGGGATTACAGCAGAATCTTTTTTTTTAGGAAATATTCTTACTCCTTAAAGTCCATAAACATATTATTCTATATTTTCTACATTATGTTTTACAGGTCCCTTAATCTTAAACTGTGTTTTAAAATTAACCTGAAATGATTTTTAGGTGCTGCATGATATAGGGAAAAGCCAGAAGTAATCCATTTCTTTAGGCCTTTCCTCTGGGGTGATCAGATTCACTGAAGAAAACACTTGGGATCTCCTGTCTTGACCAAGTTGCATATCACACATAATCTTTCTCTTTGGAGCAGGACACCCATCTCCTCAACTGTGTCTGGTGGCTCCCAGAAAACTCAGGACATCTGCCATGATGCAGAGGGTGCTCATATGCAGGATAGAGAAAGGAAGGCCTCTAAGGACAGTTTTCTAATCAGCTTTCACCAAATCCTCCTTAATGCAGTGCCTGCTTCACTCCAATCCAGAAGTACCTAATGGTGGACCTCATGGAGTTGTTGCCATGTGACTGGGCTTCTTCACTGTTCTTCCCTCACTGCCTTAGTACGGTGGCTGCTTAGGTGTGCCGAGTCATCACTCAGTCTACATTATGCTGCATCATCTTCATACTGCTGCTCTCCTGTCCTGGTGCCTCTCTGCCCTTTGAAGAAATCCCTTTACCTAGTGTTAGTGGGAGTCTCTGGAGTGAGAGAAATTAGGTGCATGTGTTTAATTAAACCTCCTAACTCCCAATTCTTTCCTCTACTTTCTGGTAAGCATTTTAGCTTTGAGAGGTTTATTAACATATTTTCAATCTTTCTTGTTTTTTAATAGGTGCATCCAATGTTGTCAACCTCTCAATAAATATTCCCTGCTCCTTTTGATATTTAATGCTTCCATTGTAGCTGCATTCCAAATATTGCCTCATTTCCACAATGATTTCTACTTAAGTTTGGGAATCATTTAGGAATAAAGTTTAAAGTTCTCGAACATATTGTGGAACAATCTCTTTATTATTGATTTCTGATCGATACGTGGTCAGAGACATGGCCTAAATGGCTTGAATTCTTTTAAATATGTTGAGATTTCTTCTATCTCCTTTGGTTGTGGCCATTTTTTTCTGTGTGTTTTATGTCTGCTTGAAAAGAATGTAGACTGTCCATTTGTTAATGAAATATATATATTTACACTTGCTAGTAGTATTGCTCCAATATTCTGCCCTTAAAGCTCCCTTTATTGGCACAGTTGGTTTCTTCCTTGTAATTACTTTAGTTTTTGCTTTATATATTTGTGACTATCCTGGTAGATATCTATATATTCATGATTGATGAATTTTTTCCCCATTAAATTTTACATGCTGCTATTCCTTGTTTCTACTAGTGTTTCTGTTTTACTTTTCTTTGCCTGATTACATTTTTTTAAAGAAGGTATTCCTTTGGTTTTTATATAGCTTTTCCTCGTGTGTATTTTCCATCCATTTATTTTGTCTCACTCACATTGTGTGTGTGTGTGTGTGTGTGTCTTAGGTGTGTCTTTTCTAAGCAGTGTAAAACTACATTTAAAAAAATTATATTAATTTTTAAAATATGTAATCCCTTATATATTGCAAAATTCTAAAGACACTAGACAGTGAGCAGTGAAAATTTTGCCTCTCATTATTCTCTCCCATCTTCCCTGCCTTTCACTGCAGAGGAGGTCTATCCTATTTCTTGCTACCGAGAATTGCTGTGAAGATAAGTAAATACATTCTGTATACTGATTCTTCTTCTGGTGGCATTATATGCACTGTTACAAACCTTGCTTTTTCATTTCTTAAGGATTTATCCTTGACTGTGCATAAGCAGCTTCCTCATTTTTTGAGTGACTCCCTATTAGTTTACTTTCTGAACGTGTCCTTACTTATCTGACCTATCTCCTATCAGTGGACTTCTAGGTAATTTCCAGTCTTTTACTTTTGCAAACAATGCTGCAATAGATAATCTTACACAAACACTATTTCAACATGTGAAAGTGTAGTGAATGCAGCTGCAGACTCACAGGTCAAGACACTGTGTACCCGCGACTCGAGCATCCCAGGTGGTGAAAAAAAGCTCTTCAAGTCTGCAATCTAAAATGGCCAAATGGCCTCCAAAAAAAAACTACATTGCAAAAAATGGGAAAGAAACAAAATGAAAAACGTAAAAAAAATTGAGGAAGCAGAGCCTGAAGAATTTGTGGTAGAAAAAGTACGGGACCGTCGTGTAGGGAATGGGAAGGTGTAGTATTTTCTGAAGTGGAAGGAATTTACAGATGCTGACAATACATGGGAACCTGAAGAAAATTTAGATTGTCCAGAATTAATTGAACTATTTCTTAATTCTCAAAAAGCTGGTAAAAAAAAAAAAAGTCGGTACAAAAAGAAAATCTTTATCTGACAGTGAATCTGATGATAGCAAATCAAAGAAGAAAAGATGCTGCTGATAAACCGAGAGGATTTGCTGGAGGTCTTGATCTTGAATGAATAATTGATGCCACAGACAGTAATGGAGAATTGATGTTTCTCATGGAATGGAAAGATTCAGAGGAGGCTGACTTGGTGCTGGCAAAAGAGGCAAATATGAAATGTCTTGAAATTATAATTGGTTTTTATGAAGAGAGACTAACTTGGTGTTCTTGTCCAGAAGATGAAGCTCAATAACTTACATCATTTATATATATCATATGGATCTTGGTTTTTTGTTTACTAGTGTGAAAAAACCAGCATTCTAATGAAAATCAAGTTTAATACATTGTCTTTGAAAGTAGTATTTGGGGAAGTTGTTGGCTTTTGTTTGTTTTGCATCAATAGCACTGGTTACTTTGAACAAAAAAAAACACTTTCTATAGTTGCTTCCTTTATCAGAAAACAGCCTGATATATTTCCTCTGCTTTTCTAAATATTGGGGAAATTATTCATAGTCAAACTCAAACAGAACTCATTTTTAGCTCACATACTTAAGGACCATTCTGAGTTTTTTGTTTATGTGTGTATAAATAAAATACTTATGTAAATGGTTTTTGTTTTCTTTTTAAACATTCACCAAAACAAAAACTATGGGTGATAAGCCCATGTTTGAGATGCATCATTCTGAGCAATCTAAGAAATAAATCACTTAGAGTAATTGAAAGTTTTCCTGAAGCCATGACCTTTCAAATTAAATAGATGATTCTATGGTTAATTAGACAGTTTAAAGTGGGTATTTTCAAAGCAGCCATATCAGAATCCATATCTAGGTTTTTAGTCACAAAAAATGCACAGTTTGCATGCAAAATTCCTGAAAAGAAAAATTGTATCACTACCAACAAATTCCCCACTCAAATAAGGTAACTAGTCAAAACCTGGTTTGTTTGAATTAGCCAAGGAAGACTTATTAAGGGAACATTAAAGATTTCTCATGACCCATTCCCTTACAACAAGTTGAAATCTGTACTCAAAAGTCGGGATTCATGGATGTCTAAGACTTGACTCATGGAAACCTACTGAGTGGCTAGAGGTGGTCACAATTTAGGGTCTGCTAGAATAAACGAGTGAACAAACTTATAATCTAACTTATAATCTAAATTATTGACCTGCATGTTTTTCTTGACCCTGACTTTTCCTTACATGTAGGCTCAATCTTTGCAGTATTCGAGTTACTATTTCAGCAGAAGCCAGGAAAATAACTTTGTAGTAGTCAGAATGCTATCCTACTATATATTTTAGTTTATTGTAAATAATGGTGAGCAGTGGTCAATAAATCGTTTATATTCATTTAAAAAAATTTTTAAAAACATGTGACAGTGTGTCTACAAAAATTTCTAGAAGTGGGGTTGCTGAGATGAAGGGCGTATGTTTTTGTAACTCTGATTGATATGGAGATATGCAAGTTTTCCAACCTGGACTTGCCAGTTTTCTCACCTTCTGGCAAAGTAATTCTCATTCAGATCCCCACCCTCTGGATTTTCCACTTCCTCACTGTATCAGCCAAGGCTCTGTCAAGACCAAGAGGCATCTCTGAGGATTTAAAACAGAAAACTGATTACATGGTGGTGGAAGAGTTAGAGAAGTCACACGTGGGGGAGTGGAGGCAGCCTGGGGCTATAGTGGCAGAAGAGCCAAAAGGATGTTGTTATTGGGTCCTCAGAGCAAGGGGCATGGAAGAAAGCTGGGCCTTCCTTGGCCTGCCTAGCAGAAGCCAAATCGCAGTGGGAGGAGGGTAGACTGTCAAGAGGAAGCTGGAGAAAGAGATGCTGATTAAATATCCCAGGCCACAGAAGGAAGGGGAGAAATTACCTGGCTTTGCCCCTTCTGTTTTCTCTTAATGCCTCCTATTTCTGAATTCAGCTTGCTATTTGTGATTTTTCCATGATAGAGACCTGGGTGATGGAGGATGGGATGAGGGTGGGGAGATTAGCATGGCCCAACCTTCCTGCTGCTCAGTTCCACTCTTGCCATTCTGCCCAGATTGAACACTTTGCTCTGCCTGACAGAACACAATTATCCATGTACCCTCTGACACTAGGCCCTCTCCCCGAAATGGGTACCCATCAAGTCCCTCAGTCATTATATACAGATCCCTTTCAGGTCTGGATGTCACTCTTCTAATTATAAACCTAAGCACCAGAAACATATCTCAGACAAATTTGTTAGGGAATAAGAGAGAGAGAGAGAGAGAAAGAATTGGCTGTTCAGTCTTCACATCTGTAACTGGCTATGAGGCTGTGGTTAGTACTTACCATTTCTTTCTTCCAGAGCTCATCCCATAGCCCCCTTGCCCTCTGCCAACACTCAGCTGTCTGGCTATCCTTACCTGTGGAGTGATTCAAATCTTTATTCCCAAAGAGGCTGATTTCTCAATAGTCCTGCCTTTTTTGGTGTAGTATCTTTCATTGCCTTTTATAACTGGTCAAAGTACTCAGAGGCACCCCGGAGAATCCTGGCTGTTCCCAGATACAGACTTCCCTGCCCCATTGTGTATCAGAAATCCAATTTCCTGTAGGTAATTGAGATTATTCCCCTGAGCCAAAGTATTGATGCTTTTCTCTGCTCATTGGTTGAGTACATGAGAAACCCACTGTAGCCAGCTGGTGATCTCAACTTCGAGTGTTGTGAAACCATTGTTATATACCTGGTGGATGCATTCATTTCTTAGAAATCAACTCTAATAACTGCTCAGAGCTCAAGGTTGAAAGGTGGGAGGCAAAAATCATGTGAATGGCCTATAGGTGTACAGAGAAGAGTCACTGTTCTATCTCTGTGCTCCCAGCCCTGCGTATTCTGGTCCTGGGAGAAATCACGCCATATATTGGTTCAAAGTGTATACTGCATCCTATTAGGACATCATCACAACCTCAAGGTGTGCTGTCTTCCAGCTGGAGAATGATTGAGACTTCAAGAAGCCATTCTGTCAGGTTCTTCTTGGTGACAGAATACATGGTAAAAGCAGCAGGGTGGGAAAAGGCTGGGAATGGATTTGAGAGCAAAATAGGCAAATGACTGGTTCACCAATATGCCATGTCACCCAGTGCTTTGATCTTTCCATTTTGTAGATGAAAAGTGTTATCTCAGGTGTTTTCCTTTCTTTTTAATGTCTTGTTATATATTTAAGAGCTGCTTGCACTTCTTTTTCTGTGAATTATTGATATTTTATATTGATAATTATCCTGTTTTTCTTTTGAATATTGGTATCTCTTTCTGTTTTAGTGCAGTTAGCCTCTATCATGGTATGAATTACAAATAATTTTCCTTATTTAATTACAAATAATTGTTATACATTGAATATATTTATATCTATTTTCTAGACTTTTAGACCTATTACCTTGAGCTGACTGCTTATTAATGTTTTTATTATTACATTACTTTATTTCTTGTGACCTTATATTTGACTTATTTATAATTTTTGTAGTGCTTGCATTGAGCTCAGGGCTTCCTGAATGCCAGACAAGTGCTCTATCACTGAACTACAATCCCCAGCCACAGGCCTTATATTTTAATATTTAGTAGAACTAATTTTTCTCCATCATCCTTTTTCAACATATTCCTGGAGAAACTGGCTTTACAATTTTTCTATGTCTGCCTCAACCTCACTATTGGTCTGTCTAGATATCCTTCCTCCCCAGGAAGAAATCTTGTTGCTATTTGTATTGGGACGATTATGTGGCCTTCAGGAAGTGGCACGTAGCCCCTAGCTGCTCCTCAGCCTTCACTCCTGCCAAGGTATTGAACTTGTGTCCTATTTTCTCTGACTCCTCCACAGGGGGCCTGGCTGTTGCTCAGCATGCCAAGACCCTCATTTACTGTTGTCTCTCCGTTTCTTTTCAGCAACTCTCAGCTGCCTCGATCTAGGACCATGTCCCCATCTGCAATTACTCTGGTGGAATTTCCTTCCTGCCCTGACTCTCTGGGTAAAGCAGGTCCAATGTCCCAGTCATCCCGCAGTTGACTGAGATCCTGGGGCTAAGTCTTGCCTTCCTCATTCGTTAGAGCTTCCGGTTTCCATAAACCCACAGCCCCAGACAGTGCCGCACCCATTTTTCAGCCACCTCCTCTGCACAGCATTCATCGGAAAGCCTAAACTTGACACAGGAACACAGTCCCCTTAGTTGAAAGCAAGTGATCTCTTATCTGCCTTGGACTGATCCTTTTTGGCCCCAGAGCCCTGCAGGCTCAAGGCTTTGGTTCCACCCATTGTATGGCTTCCCATCTGCTTTTGGTCCTTGGAGATGTTTAGCTTGTTCTTGAGACTGCTTGTATTTATTCTAGTCCCTCTTGATACTTTCTCTTCCCTTTTAATGTCTTTGGAACATAAGGAGTGTAAGGAAGCATGAACTTTGGCTCCCTCTTGACCAGATGTCTCCCTTAGCCTGGAAGACACTCAGTTAAAACATCTTAAAGTCTACCACAGTCTGTTTTACATAATACATCCACCAGCCCATCCATATGTGGCAGTTTTGGGTGCAAAGCCTGGACTCTATGATTCCTTCTAGCAGCAGCCCAGCTGGAGGAAGTGCAGGTGGGTATGACGACAGATTTGTGGTCACCAACCCCAGCAGGGCTTCTGCAACTCTGCACATAGGCTGGCTTGCTTCCTGTCTGCTTGAGCACTCGCCTGGCCTGTTCCTTAGAGGGAAGTTCTTCCAATAACAGTGCAGTCCTGGAAACCACAGGTTAGACTCCCGCACGTCCTTGGGCTGTTTTAAATTGTGTTCATTCTTCCTTCTGACTTTTTGGCTCAAGGGATTCACTGCCCACAGGAAACTGGAGTTTCTCTAACTCTTACACAACCCTCAGATGCCAGATGATGGCTTTTTCCAAGCAATTCTCCAACTCTCTAAACACCACCAAGGTGTCCTACAATTTAATCCAGTTCTGATACTGTATACCTGGAGTTAGCACAGGAGCTCAGTCCCTCAAGACTGGCCCCCGCCCTCCTTACTTTAGATGCCAACTTCAATCCTGGTTTCTGGTTCTTCTGACAAACTAGCCATAAATCAGGGGTTCCCACAACCTCCTACTTAAGTACAACAATTTCCTAGAATGGCCCGCAAAACTCAGGGAAACACTCTACTTATGTTTACTGGTTTATTACAAAGTGTTCAGCCCAGGAGAGCCAAATGAGAAACACACACAGGTCTAAGTACTGGGGCTGTGAGTGCAGAGCTTCCATGCCTTTTTATCCTCCCAGCACCTCTGCTTGTCCACCAACCTAGAACTTAATCAAATTTTGCTTGTAAGAGTTTTTGTAGAGCTTAACCTCCAGGATCCACTTCTCCCACCCACCCCCAACCTTCCTTGAGATCAGAGGGCGGGACTAGAAGTCCCAATCTTCTAATCACTTGATCTTTCTAGTGGCCATTTGCCTCCCGAGGGGCTTCACTCAAAGTTGCCTCATTAGCATAAATATAGATGTGATGGAAAGGAGTTTATCAGCAGGGTGGGGTGCCACAAAGGTGTGATCCCAGCACTCTGGGAGGCCCAGGTAGGAGGATCTCAAGTATGAGCCCAGCCTGGGCAATTTAGTGACTTAGTGAGAACCAGTCTCAAAACAAAAAATTTTAAACAAAACAAAAGGCTGGGGGTATAGCTCAGTGCAAAGGCTGAGTTCAATCCCCATTATGGAGGAGAGTCATTATGAATGACGAAAGACAGTCTTCTGTCACTTGGGAAATTTGCAGGGTTTTAGGATTTCTGTGCCAGGAACCTGGGGCAAAGACTAAATATATTTTTCCATTCATATTCTCAAGAGATTGGTTCTCGGAGACCCACAGATAAGAAAATCTGCAGAGTCCAGCACCTGGAAGGGAGCTCCCCACCTCCATCCCAGGCTCCTGGGGCAGAGAAGCTGAGCTGGTCCCAGAACCCGGAAGGAAGCTCCCCCCCTTCCATCCCAAGCTCCTACAGCAGAGAAGGTGTGAGCTGCATGGGTGCCAGAAGCCTCCCCCCCCCC
>NW_004624839.1:6008584-6033040 GCF_000247695.1 Heterocephalus glaber
GGGAAAAAAATAAGAACCAAGAGACTCATGTAATGGTACAAGATCCCAATGATGAATGTAACTGTATTTTATACCAAAAATGTACCAATAAACTTGTGGGGAAAAATAAATAAATAAATAAATAAGAAAAAAATTTAAAAAAAAAGAAAATCTGCAGATACTCAAGGCCCTTGTATAAAATGATATCGTTCTTACTTGTAGCCTACACGTCCTCCTGCATGCTTCAGATCAGGCCTGGCAAACCTGAAGCCTATAGGCCACACCAGGCCCTAGACAGGTAGTCATGTGGGCCCACAGGGTCATAAACTTTTAACTTTACTCTGTGGTATTTAGCCATACTTTTAGGACTTGATTGTGTGGACTGTATGGGCCACAGTAGAAGACTGTGCAGGGCAGTGCTAACTTTGCCTCCTGCTGCTGTCACATGCTCTCAGTGGAATAGAAGCCCACGTGTATCAGATGCTACTTGTGCCTATGTAACTTGGGGTAAATGGAGTGAATACTGATAGTAGTGTTCACCCTGCTTACACGTGTATGCACCTGTGAAGGCAGGCATTTATCGTTATAGGCAGACATGCAAGTTTTCTTCTTTAATTATTAAACCAGGGCTTGTGGTGTTATTTTGTACAATAATTTAAGAAGTTAAAAATATCAAAAAAGGAAGTGGTGTTACATGTATATGTGTATATATATATATATATATGCATATGCATATACATGTACATATAATATTACGTATATTATGTGAGACCAAGACAATCCCTCTTTATTCAGTATGGACCAAGCAAGCCAAAAATTTGACACCCATATTTGGAATCATCTCTGGATTACTTAAAATACCCACTATGATGTAAATGCTCTATGAAAAGTTGTTATACTCTATTGTTCAGGGGAAAATGACAAGGAAAAAAAAGGTCTGTGCATGTTCAATACAGATTCAATTTTTAAAAAGTAGTATTTTCTCTCTGCTGTTGGTTGAATCCCTGATGCAGAGCTGACAGATGGGGGGTGGGTGGCTGTACACCATGCCACTCCAGTTTTTGTCAAAGCCCTATTCCTCATGCAGCCCCATTTCACACTCACTTCAGGTTTCCTGCTTCAGCAATTTCCCCTTCATTTGCGTATGAAACCTATATTTATGTCTGGCTGTTTTTTCTTAGCATATTACCATGGTTATCCTCAAAACAGTCAATAAATAAAAAGTCTTCCTTGATGGGGGTGGGGGTGGGGGGGGGGGGGGGGGACAGGGGACCTACCTTGTGCCTCCTACCTTGGCCTCCTTGCAGAGCAGCCTCCCAGAGAGCAGCCTGCTCCCTGACTCACCCTCACCTTCCTGGTCTTCAAGCCCTGGCCAGGTGTCCCCACCAGTGCTCCCCAGAAACCCCCAAAAGAAGAAGGCCATTGGAGAGCTCTTACTGACTCACTCCATGGTGCCTGCTTGGCTTTTCTGTAACAGGACATATCTCAGAGCTCTGTTTGGCTTTCTGTTTATAGCCGGTCTGCCTTCCTCCTCCCTTTCTCTTTCCTCATCCACATTCACTCTCTCTCTCTCTCTCTCTCTCTCTCTAGCTTTCCATGTGTGCAACAGTCTTCGTTTACATAGGCTGCAGATAACACCCCTACTAGATTTGTTACTGCCCTGAGTGCATCTGTTTGCTGCTTGAAAGCCAGTACGTGGGAAACAAAAGTTAGTAGAAAGGGGCAGGGGATTTAGCTCTGTGGTTTCACCATCTGCTGTGCAAGCACAATGACCCGAGTTCGATCCTGGTACCAAAAAAAAAAAAAAAGTTAGTAGGAAGGAAATCAGGTTTATTCAGGGGCCAGCACCCTGAAGATCCCCAAAAACAGACCATCTAAAGGAACTCAGGTACACAAAATAAATGCTAGGGAAAGGAGGTACAGGGGGCAGGAAAACTCTGTTCACTCCTTGGTGTGTCTATTACCCAGGGTGTTTGTCTCCCCTCCCATCCCCTCCTCCCCCTCCTCTTACTCCTCCTCCTCCTCCTCCTCCTCTTTCTTCTCTCTGTCTCTGTCTCTCTTCCTCTCCTTGTCTCTCTGTCTTTCTGTGTCTCTCATTTTTTTTTTTTGGTACTGGGGATCAAACTCAGGTCCTTGCGCTTGCAAGGCAGGCGGCGGAACCACTGAGCTAAATCCCCAGCCCCCTCTCTCATTTTTAAACTTCTCTGACTAGAACATTTCAGTCCACTTTGACCTCCTGGGACTAGTTTCTTTCATTCTTTAGACATATTACTTTTTTTATGTTCTGGGTTTTGTAAATCTAAAGAGAGACTTTGTTTTAGCAATTAATCTCTTAATCATTTACGTGCAGCTTTTCTTTCGAAGGTAGGATGTCATGCAAAGGGAGGGGAGGTCAAAGGACAAGTCTTAAGAGGAGGCCACTGTTACCGATTGACTAGCGTTTCCTCAAATTTATGCCCACCCAAAACCTTGGATAGGACCTTATTTGTAAATAGGGTCTTTGCATAAGTAATTCGTTAAGATGAAGTCACACTAGATGAGGATGGGTTTTGCATCCAAAGCCTGGTGTCTATATAAGAAGCCCACCTGAAGACATGCAGAGAAGGCCATAGGAAAAGAGGCAGAGATTGGAGGAATTCCTTCTACAGTCTAAGGAATGCCAATGTTTGCCAGCAGCCACCAGAGGTGGGACAAAGACAGGGCACAGATTCTTCCTCAGAGTCCCAAAGGAGGAGCCGGCCCTGAGGACATATTGGTCTTGAAATTCTAGACTCCAGAACCGTGATCAAATACATTTCCTGCTGTTTTAAGCAGCCTGTGTGTGGTGCTTTGTTACCTCACCCCTAGGAAGCTAATACCCCATCCTCTGCTTCCCACCTTGGGTGGACTCCAGCACTTGGGCTGCCCTCACAGGAGCTACTGGGTACTACTCTGTAGCCTCTTCCCTCGGCTCTTCCTGAGCCTGCACTCTACCTTATTATTACCAACTTTGGTCCAAAGATCTTTTTCTTTGACCACGATAGTAGTAGCTGTAGTATGGAAGAAAAAAGGCAGGCCTTGAATTTGGAAAATGGCTGCCATGTCTCAGGAAAGCACAATTCCTTTTGTTGGCTCAGTTTCTCCATCTGGTTAGTGGGGATTTGGTTTCTTCCCATCCGCAAGAAAGATTCAGTGACCTGATAGGGAAAGTTTAGGGCCCGTAGTCAAGCTCGTGCATGTTCCTCCCTTTATAGGTTCTGTTTTTTCTTCATCATTCATTGATTTAACATTAGGATCAACCTCTGTTGGTTTCTGTTGTTATTCATACAACTTTAGAAAAAATGCTTTATGAATCTGATACCTTTCTGGGAGTCTTCTCTGTGGCCTATAACCCCAAGGCATCCTGCGGGTCCACACATCTCGAGGTTTATTCTAAAATAAATCCCTGTTACCTCCATTCCCTCTCTTTCCTCCCGCAACTACTGTCATATTTTCCTAAGAATCCTGAGGTTGTAAGGGAGCTTTCTGCTGTGCAGCCATCCTGGCTTTGGATGCTTCCTGGTCTCCTTCAGACTTGCACACCTGCCGATCAGCCACCCTGACAGCTTCTTTTTGTTCCCAGAGTTGAATGACAAGACAAAGACAATGATAGGGACTGTGTGGAGCATATCCTGTCTGCTAGTCGTGTTCTAAGGCCTTTACATAGGTCAATTCACTTAATAGTTAATCTTTTATAACTTCCTTTCATGTTAAACAAATCTTTTTCAGTGCGCTATTTTAATGTTTGTTTTTTGTGTGTAGGGGGGTTATTTGTTGTTTAATTTTTAAATTATCTTCTCCATGGTTGCTCTAAGAATTACTGTATGCATCTTAACTCAACACAATCTATTTCAGGTTAATACTGATTTAAATTGATAAAACATAACAACAGTAAAACAAAAGGAAAAATATAGCAACATTGCTCCAATATCTTCCACTTTACCCACTTCCTTCTGCCATTATTGCCATAGAGTGTACATTCGCATATGATATAAACCCATTAACACAGTGTGTAATTAGCGTTCGGCACAAATTTATGTTTTTAGTTAAAAATAGTAAAAGAAGTGAAAGAAAATATTTGTGCATTTTGCTTGCAGCTGCCAAAGGTGGGTTTCAAACCTGTGTGTTCCTTCTTCCATTCCCAAGCTCTTTCCAGCATCTCACATAACCTCCTATTGATGGTTTAGTTTAATTCTGGGGGGAGCAAATCATCCTGGGGAAACCACAAATATTAGACCGGGAACCTATTACCTTTCTTATCCCCGCTTCTCTCTAGCTTTTAGAACACCTATGGAAATAAGGGCTTCTTTTCCTTTCTTTCTCTTATACTTCCTTCCTGTGTTTCCCATTCTTCTTTTCCATTCTTTTCTGTCTACCCACATATTGACAGTTTTGGGGGCTCTTCTCTGTTGACCACGCTCAGCATCTTACTGGCCAAGTAGAGAGGTGGGCAAGACAACATCTTTCTGTTCTTCCTGTCCCGAGATGCCCCAGAAGTCCTGATGAGGTGTCTTTCAATGGAGGGTTCGTTTTAATCAGTTTGAAGGGTTGGCAATATGTTTCTCTACATGAAGATTTCTTTGGTAGTGTGAATGGTAACAACACCTTAAAATAAAGAGAAGTGAACCCTGTGGTGAGATTTTGAGGATGTATTTATTCATTCAATCATTTATTCAGTTCCTGTTATGTGTCAGACACTGGGCTGGCCACTGGGGACAGAAGATGAATGACACAAATGCCTACTCTTAGGAGCTGTAGGTTGGAGTTTGGGTGTGCTAGATTTTCATTCTGGCCCCTCAGACTGTGACTCCACAACCTTTCTTTCTCCATGCTCTGGACAAGGCCTGACATCACTCCAGGGAGTTACCAGAAGTCAGGTAGAACTTGCTCCTAAGATAAAGCACACTGCTTTTCCTGGCTCAATGTCTCCATTTTTTAAACTGGAAAAGTAAAGCATTTTTTTGTTGTTGTTACCAGGGGTTGAACTCAGGTCCTTGTGCCTGCAAAGTAGGTGGCGAAACCACTGAGCTAAATCCCTGGCCCTGAAAAAGTACAGCTTTTTTTGAATGAGCAAATGATACGGTTCTAGTCTCTTCTGAATCTGTAGCAGTTTATAAGGTGGGAACTGGCAATGACTTTAGTGTTTAGTTGGGTTTCTATGAGAACTCATGTGTCTTAGTTTGTTTTCTGTTGCTAGAAGAAAATGCCACAAAGTAGATAATGTGTGAACAATAGAAGTTTAGGTGGTTCACTGGATGTTGGAGAGCATCTGGCAAACCTCGTTATGGTTTGGATGTGATAGGTCTCCCAAAGGTCTTGTATTGAAAACTTGGTAATGTAGCAAAGGTCAGCAGGGGGTTTTCAGGCAGTGATTAGATCATGACAGCACGAACCTAATCAATGGATTCATCTTTTTTTTTTTTTTTTGATACTGGGGATCGAATTTGGGACCTTGTGCTTTCGAGGCAGGCAGCGGAACAACTGAGCTAAATCCCTGGCCCAATGGATTCATCTTTTGATGGGCTCATAATTTGATAGACTATGGGGAGGTGATGGGAATTTAAGAGGTTGGACCTCACTGAAGGAGTGGTTCTTGGGGCTGACCTTGAGGACTACATCTTGTTCCTACCCTTTCCTCTGTCTCTCTGATTCCTGGCCGCCATGAGGACAGCACATTTGTTCTGCAATCTGCTCCCACATTTATGGTGTTCTGAAACCATGACCCATGAGTCCTTCCTGAAGTTGGCTTTCTCAGGTATTTTGTCACAGAGATGAAAATCTGATTAGCTCAGATCTCTGTGCAGCATCACAGCATGGTAAAAGGGCAGGGGAGCACTCGAGAAGAAGGTGGAGACAAATGTGTCCTTTCATCTGGTGCCCACTTTTGTTATAGCTGACCCCCTTCCATAACAACAGCCTTAAACCCTTCATGAAGGCTGAGTCCTCATGACCAATCATGTCTTCAGGGTCTCACCTCACACTCCCCCATCCCCCTTTTGAAGTACCGGAGCTTGAACCCAGGGTCTTTGCACTAAGCTACCTCTACAGCTTCCCTCTTTTTATTTTTATTTTGAGACACAGTCTCACTAAGGCATTAAATTGCCTTAGTAAACTTGCAGTCCTCCTGCCTTTGCCTCTTGGAGCACTGGGATTAACAGGTGTGCATGGTGTCAGTGGCAGTTAATTCAACAAGAGTTTTGGAGGAAACATTCAAACTATGTCCTGCCATGACTTGGCTCACAAGATACCAAGGCACTTTGTATACCCCAGTGGGTATGAATGTCTCTGAAACAGGACATGGGATGAAGTCACATCCAAAGTGTCTGTGCCAAAGCACTGTGCAGTAGAAAAGCTACTAATATTCTCTGCCTTGTGCAGTAGGTGAGTCCTGGAATCTGCTGTCCTTTGCCTGGGCCTGGAACTGAACCCAATTTAGATTTGGAATAGAAAAGCAGGTGACAACGCCAAGAAGGAACCTGCTCTGCCTGCTTCTCCCCTGGCTACTCTCCTACATCAGTGCCAAGAGCAGAACACAAAACGATAACACAATGATCCTCTTTGCGTCTCAGAACTGAGACCTCTGCCCAGGTACACATCTGCTTTAATCTGCTTTGCTGCAGCCGAAGGGAAAAATTAAAGTTGTGGCATGAACACATTAATTGCTGAATGTCAATGGATGGGTAAAATACAATCGTTAAAAGATGTTCAACCACATGTGGGTTCTTCAGGGAATGTACAGACATAGAGTCCACTAGAAAAATATATTTGGTGCTCAGGTTTGGGCATAAGCCATCTATTTTTGGGGGGAGTCATGTTCTAAGTAGAATGCATAGTTTCACTTGTTTAGGGAGTGGCAGGAATTTTATTTATATTTTAGTGCTCTTTAGCTAAGAGTGAGACCAACAAAATGAACTCTAAAATACCCTTTGATTGGGACATCTTTCTCTTTCTTATTTGGGATGACGTTCTCATGTAAGATATCACTGGGATAAAGTTGAATTGATATCTGAGGCTTATGATCAGAAGCCTGGCAGGTCTGAACTGAGGCTCCTGACTTGTTAAAGAACCTGGGTCAATTGACTGATTCAGAGCTGATAAGATGACCTTGGGTAGTCCTCGGTCTGTTGGTTTAGTGCCCTAATTTTTCTCTTTGGTGTAAAGATAAAGACTCAATTTTTCCCATAGACTGGTTTTCACTGAGATCCACTGGAGATAGTTATCATATTACTATTTGGAATTCAAAATAATTTGGGAACCACCTAAATGTCCATTGCTTGGAGATGGGTAAATAAATAATAGCTTAACCACACAGTAGAATATTATGCCATTATTGAATAGGGAGATATTTGCAACACGAGAAAATTTTTACCATATGGTATACCACACTATATCACTATAATGTGATAGCACATAGCACACCATTATCACTATAATGGTATGGCTTTAATTTTTAAAATTATATAAACATATATGTTTGCACATATAATGTATAAAGTCATGTCTGTACATATTGATGTAGTCATTTACTCAGCAAGTGTTTACTGAATCGCTCTTATGTGCCTGACATTGAGGACAGAGAACCATCAGATTAATTCAGTCCTTGACTCACTTGTAGTCTAGCACTCATAATAAAATGCTTGATACTGGTAGGAAGTCTATCAAATATCCACAATAGGGCTTTCCAATTGGTGGGTAGCTTAAATTTTCTTCTTTATGTACTTCTGTACATTCCAGATTTCCTACTGAAAGTAAGCAGTTTTTAATGGAAAGAAAAAGACAATAAATTTTAGTTTTAAAAATGAGTATAGCTGAAAACCTGCTCCTTGCATAAGGTCCCATGTCTGAAACTGGAGGATCAGTGAACAAACTGGAAGAATTCTGCCCTGGGGACCAGCAGGCTGTTGCTACCTCACTGCTTGCCCATGCACAAGTGACTTTGCTTTCCTGGCCTCAGTTTTCCTGTAAGATGACAGTTTGGCTCGAGTGAGGGCTGAGGTCCTTCCAGCTGTAAAACCCAGGGAATCTCCTAGTATTTGCAAGGTTTTTAGATTGGGACAAGAATTTCCACAGAAGCAAATCTATGAGTCAGTACATTATCTGCTCTTGTATTCTTCAATTCACAATTTGATTGTAGCTTTTTATTTCACATACTGTTACCTTTACTTTATGAGCAAATCTTTTTTTCTCCCCAAGACTTTTAGACTTTTCCCTTCCATTTTTTGCTTTTTTTAGATTTGAGAGAAAATGGTATCATAATATTCCTTGTCAGATTTTCTGTGTGCCCTAAAGCAAACAATATCCCATCAGTTATTACAAAGCTTCTCCTGCCCACTCCCACTCTAGATGCAGCAGAGGATAAAAAGGTAGAGTCAGGCATGAATTTAACCCCAGTGGTTGCAATATGGACGGAGAGAGGTAACAAAAGCTTATGAAACAATCTGAGAGCGACGTAATAGGCTATCCAAGTCTAATCCTCTATGTCAGTGTACTTTACTAGAGTTCACAAAAGGGAGACATAGCATGTGTGGCAGTAGTCAAGAGAAGACTTCTGGGATGCACAGGGTGTTACCTGAGGCTCAAAGTATGAGCATGACTTATATGGGCACAGGAGAAGAAATGGCATTTCTAGAAGGAAAACTTGAATAGATGGAGGATCAAAGGCCATTAGTGTTAAGACTGCCCAGTTCAGCATATAAGAGTACATGATGCCCAGGTAAATTTCTTTTTTGTTTGTTTCATTTGTTTCTTGAAATAAGGTCTTCCTATGTTGTCCACACTATTCTTGAACTTCTGATCTCAAGCAATCCTCCTGCCTCAGCTTCCCGAGTAGCCAAAACTACGGGAATGTACTACCATGCCCAGCATTGCTTAGGTAAATTTGAATTTGTTAAGTCATGCACGCTTTTTAGCATAAACTTGGTGTTATGTGGTGTTGACACACCATCATTTTTATGCAATAAGAGAGAAAGATTTAGAAATGTGTTCCTTCATGTTGTTTATGCTCATTCACATGAAATATATGTGATTATTTATATGAAATGTGATCTTTGTCAGGTACTTATACTGAAGGTTATGTATTATTTATCTGAAATCTGAATGGACCCAAATGTCCTGTGATTCATGTGGCAATCCTGTTTGCAGTGTGTTCATGTATGTATCTACACCAAGAAACTCACCTGTCCTAAGTGGATGATTCAAATTATTGTCTCGCTGTCCTGGACATTTAGAGGCCTGTACCGATTCTTGCACAGAGTCACCACTGTGTCACCTTGTGCAAGTAATTTATGAACTCTGCACCTTTTCGTGCCACCTTAAAAATGAGGGCTTTCACACTGATGCACATGGGTTCTAAGGTATTATGATGAGAAAATTTGATATTGGCTAAGAAGGGGAACCAGATAATTCCAATCATCCTCACACTAGAAAAGCTGATGCTCCGTTTTTAATATCCAGCTCAAGGAATTCACTGTGACTTACAGATATTTTATCTCTGTCCCTTCTGAGCATGACTGGAGTCATGCATTTACCTTGTCTTCTATGCACTTTGCATGTATGATGTGTTGTTTTTCTCTTCACATCATTGTTCTGCCCTTCTCAAACTCCTTGCCAAATGCATCTGGCCCCATAACTCCTCTTGAATGGTTGCTGAAGAGGAACAGAAAACATTAAACACTCGAGGACCAGGAATTTAGCTCAGTGGTTCCAGTGCCTGCCTCGAAAGTGCAAGGTCCCAAGTTCGATCCCCAGTACCAAAAAAAAAAGGCAGAAGAATATCTCATGATGCATGAAATCTACATGTAATCCAGATTTCAGTGTTCATAATAATAAATTTGTATGATAACACAACATTAAACACTCAATTCTGTCTTCTCTAGGTCTCCAAACAAACTTGGAATAAGGGAAGGTAGAACAGACAGGCATCCTCTTGTTAGTAGGTTGGAATCAGCCAGATTGTCATTTGTGGGATCGTGTTTCCCAAATTCAGGTGTCATTTTATTTTTCTTTGCCACATGAAACTGTAGGGAAAGAATCATGCCCTTTCTGTGTGCTCTAGAGCACCACTGTGGCATTGACAAACCATCATTGTTATGCAACCGTGGAGGATTTAGAAATGTGCTCCTTCCTATCATTTATGCTCTCCTATGAAGTAAATTCCCTTTGCTAAGGGGAAGGCTGTTCAGAAGAGGTAATGAGCTTCTATTGAGTTGTTCATTCAATTAAACTTGAGCTCTGCACCAAGCATTCCTGGCCCTGGGTGACTGAATGGCCTGGCAAGATCACTAATGCCTGGGGGTGGCTGAAGACACACAGGCTCTGGACTCCACAAAACAGCTACTTGGATGTGACTTGCTCAAAATCAGCTGTAAATACAAGCAATCACCTGTGTACTGCTTACTTCTGGGTGAAGGTTATTTAAGAGCTTCAGAGCCAGATGTGGTAATCACACCTAAAATCCTAGCACTTTGAGAAGCTAAGGCAGGAGGGTGGCAAGTTTGAGCCCTGCCTGAGCAACTAACAAAACCCTGTTTAAAAATCTAAAAGAAGGGTGGGGATGTAGCTCAGTAAGAAGTCCCTGTGTTCAAGCCCTAATACCTCAGAAATAGATCCAGATGTCCCCGTTCCAATCTGCAACCTTTTAAGATCACAAGCTTTTCAGAGGGTTCATGAGATTCTAACTTGGTTCACTTTCTACCCATCTTTAGAGGAGTGTTAGGGCTGATATTAGGGTTCAGTTGAACTCCCCAGGAATGAGTATATTGTTCCCAGTTTGCTCTGACACAGGCTTATGTCTGGTGTCAAAAGCAGCTTTTCATACCCATTGTACAGCAGGCTTCATTAGTCATCAATCAGTCTGTGGGTTTTAATTCTGGGGAAGGACCTCAGAGTGACTGTATGGAATCCAAGTGATTCCTAAGAAAAGAAATCAGCACTATTCAAGATCCTTAGAAAAGTCCAACCTTCCCAGACAGACTTACTTTTTAACTTATCTTATGCCTGGATCCAATGCATCCAACTATGTAATAGAGCAGCTGCCTGAAAGATCCTGGGGTTTTAGGTCAGGCCTATGATTTGGCATGGTAGGAGGACTTGATTTGGCAAAGGCCATGTATTTCTTTTGTCTGTATGGAAGCCAAGTAGGAGAGTTAAGGAACATAAATTCTGAAAGATTAGATTGGATCAGAACAAGGCAGCTGTTGTTTGGCCAGAGTTTAAATCCCATTGCAAAGGCCATAGGATTCATGGCTGCTTTATTTAGGGACTTCCCCCTTTCTCACTTGATCACTATTGCTGTTGCCCTTCCCCTGCTGACTGGTACACAGTGCGCCCCATGAATGGGAAGGGGCATGTTTAGACTTGGAAGAAGGATGAACAGCTGCTGGGTTTCAAATGTCTCCCCTGGGCTGAGGCTCCAGATAGATGGTCCTTGTAGCTTCATAAGACCCCAAACCTGGGAACCTGTGTTACCTGTCAAACACGACTGCTTGCTAACCTTTCCCCAGGTCTCAAGTAGACAGTTTGGACCTTTCCAGAAAATTGTAGAGTAAATTTTTTAGTATCTCCCTTTCTTTTCTCTTTAAAATATTTATTGAATTAAAGTTAGGTTGTCTCATCAGATATGTACACTCAGCATCTCTAACCTGAAAATCTCAAACCTGAAATGTTCCAAAGCTCAAAATCTTTTGAATGTCAACATGACACCACAAGCAGACAATTCCACACTATCTTCACAGGAAGGGTCACACTCAAAATGCAGTTGCACTAAAAAATCACATAAAATTACCTTTGTATGTGTATAAGGTATAAATGAATCCTAAATTAATTTTGTGATTAGACTTAGGTCTCATCCCCAAGATATCTCATTATGGGTATGTTCTAATATCTGAAAAATCCAAGGTTCAAAATCCTTATGGTTCCAAAAATTTTGGATAAAGGAGAGCTACCCTGTACTCACTTTTCCAGCAACTTCCTCAGGATTGAGTTAAAACCCTGAGTATGGCCCAAACTGTCAGGTGTGGCCCTTTCTTTATGTTTCATACATCCCGGGTTGGTGTCCTCCAGGTGTTGCTGTCTTACTTTAGGCCAAGCACCTGAAGAAAGTGGCCTTCTCTCATCCTGTGTCTTCAGCATAGTAAAAGCACGCTGCTTCTCTCACTCGATGCGAGAACACTCACTTGTCCAGAAAGGCCCTGGGGACCTCTGATTTGTCTCTCTTCAAGCCGAGCCTCCAGACCTCTCACTCAGAGCGTGCTCCCTGGCACATCAGTCTCACTAAGATGTCCAAAGGGAAGGCTCCAGTTTGAAAGGAGGAAAATAATACTGGGCTATGTCAGCCAGGAGCCTGAAGCTCTCAGAAGAAAGCTTGGAAAACAGTTTGTTTTTCTTAGTAGCTTTATGAAGAAGGTGTTTCAGATTTTACCTTCATGGAAAGGCAGCTCAGGATAAGAGACCTGCTGAAGGACTTTTCCTTTTGGGAAGATTCCCTCAATACCCTTCTGTACCATGTGCCCGTGGCCTCCAGAGAGACCTCGCCACCTCTCCCACTGCCTCTCAGCTGAGTTTGTGTGCTTAGCATGTAGAAGCTTCCAATGCCTCTGAGCAGGTGAATTAGCAGCTGAGCAAGGCTCTACTTTCATTTCAGAAAAGAAGGCAAGAGGGGATAAAAGAACACTGCAAAAACAGAGGCATGAGTGAATTTTCCAGTTCATTTGACTCTCAAGGGCAATAGCACCTTATAACTCTACGTGAAGATAGCATCACTCTTGCCAATGTCAACAGAGGCCCTGGGGCCGGTAGCCTGTGAGTAGGTGTAAATGTGAGATAGAAAGAGCACTGGCAAGAGTGGAAGGATTTTTATTTCAGGCCCAAGTGGGAAGGAGCCTTTTTTTCTCCACTTTGTAGTCTCAGCGGGAGAGCTGGTGGAGGGGAGCGCACCCCTGTGGCTCCTTTCACAGGAGGCACCTCCTGTGGTGTAAATGGGGGAGTCAGTCCCTTTGTGAGGTCTTTAAGGATCATTCCAACAGGGTGGGCTCTGGAAAGGACACTGGAGTATTAACTATGCTCCTGGGTCCTAGACAGGGAAGGAGACATGAGGGGAGCATGGGGAAGAGCTCCAGGGAGCAGGAGACCAAGCAGGCAGGGAGGGGTAGGCAGGAAGTGGGCCTCTTTTATTGGGGGTTGGGGGACTACACTTGGTTCAGGATGCTTCATGGATGCTTCTGAATGTCACCAGGTCAGTTGAGAAGCCAAAGCAAGAGAGGGAACTTGTGGCAGGGATCAGCTTTATCCCACCAGGGCACCTGGTCACCAGGGCAGGGTGCTCACAGTCTGTATGTGGGCATGTTGAGGCATCAAGAAAATGTGAAACTTGACAAATTTACCATACACCTGGTATTCTGCCTTAGTGACTCTGTAGTGACCTGCTTAACCTGAACTTGTATTAAATAACTTGACTGATAGTTACAGTATTAGTTCAGGGGTGAGCATTTGTGGCCAAGGGAAGGCTATCATGTTTTCAGAGCACCTACTGTGTGCAAGCCAGGTATTTGCAGCCATCATGGAAATGCAAAACTTTATCCTGCTTTTCAAATGCTGCAAACATAGCCACAGCTCACTGCTACAGGATGTGAATAAGAACCACGAGTCAGGATTCTAATTTTATTCTATCTAATCTTGGACATGAGGGTGGGTGTCAAGAGTATCTTCTAGGATGGAGCAGGTTTCAACCCCTTCCAGTTGCACACACTGCAGGGTGTGCTGGTGGTGAGTTCAGGAGTCCTTCTATCCTTTGTTTTTTTGCTTATTTATAGTGCTAGGGATGGAATCCAGGCCCTCCCAGATGCTAAACACACAGTCTCCACACCCTGTCCTTAATTTTATGTGTGTTCTTCATTCCTGGCCAAATGTTAATTGCACTCTAGGAAAAGCCAACCTTATACTAGGTTCAGGGAAGATTTTTTTTTTCTTTTTGAAGATGGGGTCTAACTATGTAGTTCAGGTTGGGCTTGAATTCATTATGTACCCCAGGATGGCCTCTAACTCATGGTAATCCTCCTGCCTAAGCCTCCCAAGTGCTGGGATTACATACCTTGCACCAGCCCATTTGGCTTCAAGAAAGATTTTTGTTTTCATTCCCTCCCCCTTTGTTAAACCTTAACTGCTGTTGTTGAGTTGAAAACACTCCTAACACCTCCACCTTTTTTAAAGCTTAAATTGTGTGATGGTGTTTGGAATCACCTCAGAAAAGCTATGCAGTGTGGATAAAGGATTACCATGGGGCTTTTCCCATGGGGCTCTTCGTTGAGGTGGGATCCTGAAAAGTCCAAGAGGAGCTGGTGAATTTATTCCCTAGAAGCAGGTAACATGTGAGTAACAACCACAACGCACTGATATAGTCAAATCCACCATGATGACTAACATTTACTTCATCTTTCTTACGTGGTGGGCATGCTGCCAATCACTTAATCCTTGAGAAACATTAAATGTTTAACGAGGCAGAGAAGTAGCCCAAAGAATGAATCTCTGATCTTGGGAGTTTTTTGACTTCTTAGCCCAAATGGTAGAATTTTAAACAATGTGCTAGTGAAGCAAATATGTAGGTCTGCTCATCACACTACTCAGTGCAAGAACTTGCTAGATTCAAAGAAAAGGCCACGGCAGGACGTCTGGCTCAGGTACAAGAGGGAATACTCTGCTTCCTCCCCTAGAAAACAAGACAGTGGACAGTCAGGGCCTGGCTGTGCTGCCGGTGAGGTTTATCTTGGCAGAGCTGGGGATCACACCTGAGGGCTTGTCCGTGCTAGGCCAGTACCTACCACTGAGCCACACCCATGACAAGAAGGTCTTAAGTAGTGTCTGTTGTGTTCTCCGTTCCAAGAACTATGTTTGAGGGATGGCGTGTTGCTGTGGATGCATCTAGTTTAGAGATATTGGGTCCACAGCACAAACTGACTTTTAAGACTTTCATCTAAGAAAAATGATTCCTAACCACAGAGTTTAATGGCAAAAATTTAAGAGCATGGAAAAGGATATTGCAAAATGGGTTTAGATAGTTGTTTGCTATCATTGAGATGCACTGTTATCCTCCAAAGTACCTTCCCAGGTAGTGTCTCTTTAGCAACACTCCAGTACTGGTAGAAAGCAATGCAGTTGTGATAGGAAGGACTATGCAAACAAACCGTGGATGTACAGGGGAAATTACACACATAGTCATGCTACTTAAAGGTACCTGATGCCCCTCAACAGTACATTTCTGCAGTTGTTTGTGTGTGTGTGTGTGTGTGTGTGTGTGTGTGTGTGTTTTGAAACAGACTCTTGCTTTGTAGTTTAGGCTGGCCTTGAACTCAGCCTCTTGAGTGCTGAGATTACAGGTGTGTACCATGATGCCCATCCTTGCTGTTGGTTTTGATGATTCTAGATTTCTGTTCTCACTTTTCATTTGTGTCCCAGATAGAACTTCTCCCTCCATTTTCCTGGTCAATAACAAAGTAAGATCCATTTGGGTGAATTTGTTCATGCCTCACCTTTGAGGTAGGGTTGAGGCTCAAGTATCCAGGGTCATGAGAGATTCTTGGTCTCCACTGAGATGTTCTTGGTCTCTGTCAAGATATTTCACTGAATTAGTCTTCTTTCCTTGCCTCATCCTTTTCTGATAGTTGCTTCTCCACTTTTCAGGTCTTCCTTTCTAAAGAATGTATATGGGGCTTTAAAACATGGCAACACATCACATTTGCATCTTCCTTAGTTTTCTGAACCTTTCATCCTTAAAAA
Source organism: Heterocephalus glaber (assembly GCF_000247695.1). The sequence continues at coordinate 6,024,350 of NW_004624839.1, forward strand.
TTAAGTGAAAAAAATATGCCCATTTGACATTGTTCTGGAGGTATGGTATAGTGACCTACTTTTTTTTAGTATTTAGGGATAGAGAAGGATTATCAAAAACAATATGTTATCTCACTTTTCAGCAAGAGCCAAATGTACGGTTTTGCTGCTGGTCACTAAGACATGCTGCATCACAGGGCAGCTAGACCACAGGGGAGCTAGAACAAAGGAACTGAGAAGAGGGTGGAGAGGGGGCTTACTGAACTGGCTGCCACTTCTGCTGGGGCACAGATAGTTGCTTGCTGTGTAGAATGATTCTACACAGGTCACACAGCAATACTCTGCCTCAGAACAGGCCATCGGAAGGGGGAATGGTGAGGCAGCTTCTCTGCTGGTTCCCTTCTATCTTTTCACTTCTGTAGGTCAAGGCTGTTCCATGGGCAGTTGAGTCCCATGGGCAGCAGGTGGCACAGGGCAGCTCCTCAAAAAACCCCAGCTCACGCGCTTCAGCCCAGCCCAGCAGTGGGGGCAGCCATTGCAGGGCCAGGGCAGCCTGTTACAGAGGGAGTAAGGAGCCTGAGAGAGGAGACTAGTTAAAGCTGGCCTCCTAACTTCCATATAGGCCACCTGTCTGAGAAGACAGGGGACAATGAGGGGTCAGGTACTACAATGGTGCCCAAAAGGTTTAGAAAGCAGAAAGGGCTTTGTCTCCAGGGCTCTTTGGAGCAGGACTTGGCAAATTTTTTCTTAAAGGGCCAGATGGGAATTATTCTAGGCTTTGAGGATTCTGGGGCAAGAGGCAAAACCAAGGCTCCTTTGTAGGCACTACTGTAACAATTTAAAGTGTCACCATGTAAAAACATAAGAGTCATCCCTAATAGACAGACCTTGTAAAGACACGCTGCCAGTAAAATGTTTTCTGGTGGTATAAAGTCCTGCCCCCTGCTTTAAAGAACAGGGTTTAGATTAAGGCTCAACTCAAGTTCAGAGAAGGTCCATGACAGTCCCAGACGTCAACAGTATTATTTTTACTGGGACTTTTGAAGGACACAGGTACTTGAGAGTAGGTACTTGAGAGTCACCTGGGGTTGGCCTGATAGGACAGTGTGGTTTGCATTCACTTGTTTTAGTTTGAATGGGTGTATGCGGCAGTGTGTGGGACTGGCTTCCCAGTTCCACACTCACTGGTGTCACATCACTGTCTTGTACCTGGCCATATGGAAGTATTTATATCATCCAAATTAGCAAATGTTAGAGATCAGGGCTTTGGGGGAGGTAGTGAGGTGGGAATAAACAACTAGGAACATTTACCAATGTATCACTGGGCATTTACCTGATTGCATCAGCCTTTCCTAGAGAATCTTCCAGCCATAGATAGCTGTCCATTGGTGAGAAACACACAGGTGATAGGAGAGCCGAATTAAATGGGTGAATGGTTTGGCCGGGTGGGGAGAAGGGCAACAAAAGGCCTAAAGGTGCCCCAGGTTTGTCAGCTGCTTGCCCACTTGATAGCTCCCCTTGGGTACTCATGAAGACTATCGAGCCCCAAATGGCTCCAAGATCTCTCCACCTGGCTCAGTGCACTGGTGTCACCTGGGTGTGTGGTCTCATGTTTGCACCTGGTGAGTCACGGTCGAGGCCTGCGGCAGTGCCTCCTGTGGGGTTGTGTGCCTTTCTTCCATCACCCTTTGGCTCTCAACCTGGCCTGCTCTCCTAACCTAATCTCCCAAATCACCTGTCCTACCAAATGGAAGTCCATTCCCCTACTCAGGAGGTTCTGGAATGTGTATTTGCTCAAGTTACTTTCCAGCACTAAGCACTTCCATTACACTCTTCTGTCTTTAAAGTTCAGACCCCTAACTGTACTCCTGGGGTGTGAGGCATTTCCCTGGCTGAGACCAGCCTTGCTGGCCTTGTCTCTAATTCCTAGGGCCCCAGTGCTCTCACTTATGTTTTGGCCACAGACCTCGAACTGCCTGGAATGCTCTGGGCTCCTCTTGCCGGCCTCTTTCCCCCGCCCCGGAATTCAGGCTGTTTCTTACCTACCCTTCTTTGCACCTTAGCTCACTGGTTTAATTTTTCTTTTTAATAGTGCTGAGAATTGAACCCACAGCTTTGCACATGCTAGAAAATGCTCTACAAACTGAGCTAAGTCCCCAGCCCTGTGTCTGACTTGTTTTGTTTTGTTTTGTTTTAAAACAGGATGTTCCTATGTAGTTCCTGCTGGCCTTGAACTCATTGTGTAGCCCAGACTGGCCTTGAACTCACAATGCACCTCCTGCCTCAGCCTTTGAAGTGCTGAGATATGTATGTGCCACCACGTCCAGCAATGTGTCTTTCTTTAAGGAGTTTTCTTTCCAGGTCTGCTCAAGTAACAGAACAGGCTGCTTTATCCCAACAGCACTTAAAGGACACTGCTGTTGGAAAATGCATTGCATGGTGGCTCTGAGAGCCCTGTGTCAAGTGTGTGTGACCTGTTATGCTTTCAGTCTGTCTCTGCTTGCTGGATGCTTTTTTGATCTCTCTCTGACCTCAAAATGTATATCCCAAAGCCCCCAAATGACACCACAGGATGACTTCAAAAGCCCTTCAAAACTGACCCACTGGACCTCAGAGTTTTGATTTTGTATCAGGCAGACACAGGTCTCAGAAGTCTGTATTTAGCTTTCAAACTCAGGCCTGGGGCTGGTGGAGTGTGTGCTTAGTATGCGTGGGGTCCTGGGTTCAATGCCCAGTGCTGCAAAAACAAATCAAAACAAAACAAAAATCAAGGTTTTTGTGGAGATTCGTGGTGATAGAGATGTTGATGAGTCTCTGTAGGAGGGACAAATGCATAACACATTTCCGACATTACTGTTCTGATTACAGTTAAAAATAAGAGATGAGGAGGGGAAAAAGGGAGTGAAAAAAGAATTGAGATGTGCTATGTACATGCAACAGTTCCCCACAAAAAATGTAATCATTTGTACTGCAAACATGTACTAATAAAACATAAAATAACATTGGAGACCTTGTCTATTTTAAAGGCTCAAGTTTAGATTAAAATGACAGTGGATCATGTATAGCCAGAGAATGGCTCAGCCAGAAAACAGGATAGCACTCTCCACACTGGGGGCAGAAAGGGGTGGGATGGGATTAAGGTGGAACCTCTGGGCCAGGATGCCTTTCTCCTTACCATCTGCCACTCCCAGCACCCACGCTAGTGTTTAAACAATTTCCAGTTGTGATCCCTTAAAATAAAGCTTAATATATTCACATCTGGTGGTTTTCCTGCCCTAGTTGATTCTTAGCATTGGCCTTCATTTTAACGAACTATTATGTGATTGCTTTGTGTTGCTTTGGAAGAGTTTCTGGATCAGGGATTTGTGACTCTGATTGTATTGTGATTGCATTTGCAAGTGACAGAACAGAGAGGAAATCTGAAATCTGTTTTTATCCTGTGTCTGTGGGTACCAGCTCTGGCTTCAGATCAAAATTCAGCTGAGCAACTTTTTAAAAATACAGATTGCTGAGCTCTGCCTCAGACCTATGGAACAGAAGCTGCAGCGAGGGAGCTTGGCATTTAGTTAAAAAATCTCCCCAAATGATGGGAGCAGTGGTCCTCCTATAGTCCCAGCTACTTGGCAGGCAGAGGCAGGAAGACTATTTGAGCCCAGGAGTTTGAGGAAAGCTTGAGAAACCTATCAAGACCCTGTCTCTTAAAAAAAAAAAAATTAAGTGATTCAGACGTACATCCAAGATCGTTAATTGTGTAACTTAGAAAAGTCCTACCAGAAGCCAGTGGTGGGACATCTCTCTTGAATCCTATCTTGTGTGTTGGAAGTTGAGGTTTTTCACTCTCGGTACCCATAAGGTTGAAATAGCTGAATTTACTGTCTAAGCACCACAAAAAAATGGCTCAATTATATCAATGTTTAAAGGGACTACAAAGCAAAGCATTTAAGCCAGGACTGTTATTCTTATGAGTTTCTAAAGGTAAGAACCAGTGGCTTCCTACTGGGAGTTTGTTAAATGTACTTTCCTCTCCTTCTGAAGACTGAAAGAACAATAATTTGGAATCAGATTGAGTTTGATGTGAGTCCTGGCTCTACCAACTTCTTAGTTTATACCACCTTAGTTTCCACAACTGTAAAATGAGTATAAGGGGTTTTTTTCCCTGCAGGATTATAGCAGTTTTGTGAACTGTAAATCATGCCTTGTACCTAACGATTGTTAATAAATGATGGTATCCTCTTCTTGGATATAGAAAACATCTTACAATTTTGGTGTAATCTTGAATACATTAGGACTAGTGTTGAGTGAGGTTCTTGTCACTGCTGCTTTCTGTTTTAAGATAGTAACATTTTTTTCTGGCCCAATTTTCCCAAAACATTTACAGATAGAAATAAAATATTTTTACCCTTGTGAAGAGTAACCACTTCCACAGTCTTTTCAAAGTATAAGGGTAGAATACCTCAGTTTCACCAAATCAAGTTTTGAGCCAAAACTACATTCCCCACCTTCACTCTATACAAAGAAAATTTTAGAAATGGGCATGGTGATATATGCCTGTAATTCCAGCACTCTTGGAAACTGAGGCAGAAAGATTATAAATTCAAGCCTGGTCTGGACAACTGAACTTGTCTCAAAATAAAGAAAGGGCTGGGAATGCACTGATCTCATCTGATCTCAGAAGCTAAGCAGGATGGGGCCTGGTTAGTACTTGGATAGGAGAAAGAGCTGGGGATGTAGCTTAGTGTGAAGGCCCTGAGTTCAAATGCCTATACTGAGGGAAAGAGAAACAGATCTCTAGACCAGCCTTGATCTCTTCTGCCCCCTTACCTGTCTGCCTCACTGGGGGAAAATGTAATCTCTCCTCTCTTTTCTCCTTGTCTCAGCTCCCCCAGCTTATTCTAACTGCTCTGCCAGACCCTGGGGCTTTCTCTAGCTCAGCCACTTTTAAACAAGCTGTTCCTTTGCAAATGCTCTTACCAGAGAGGTGCTGTGTAGTTGGGCAAGTAGGCAAGTAAGTGGACTGGGTGGACCGAGCATCTTGCTAGACTTTGCAGACAAAATTCACCTCTGAGGAAGAGCAAGGAGTCTCTGTTGATTATCCACACTTTTCTTTTTTTTGGTAACGGGGATCGAACTCGGGTCCTTGCACTTGCAAGGCAGGCGGGATAACCACTGAGGTAAATCCCCAGCCCCTCTGCTGATTAATATAGCCTCACTTCCAGTGAATTTACATTCACGAATTACTATGTCAGGCCATGCCTCTGAATTTAATTCAATAAAAGCTGCTACCTGACATTATTCAAATACCCTACCACCTTAAAGTGAAATGTGTATTCCTTATAACAGAGCAGTTTTGACAGATGATAATTTTAGAAGATGAGAGGAGTTTACCAGATGGGGAAGGGTAGGAGGGGAGTAGGTGGGTGTCTGAGGTGAGAAACCTTCCTAGAGAACACTTGGGGTAGAAAATTTTAAATGTGGATAAAATGATCAAAGAAGAAGGAAAAAGACAGGAGTAACTGGGGCCTGGGTCTGATGGGTATGTGACCAGTGTTTTGAACTGAGACTAAAAACAGAGCTATAAGTCATATTAGGAAAGGGAAGTGCATTAAACCTGGGGCTGTTTGCCTACAGAGGCACAGAACAAAATGAATGAGTTGGTTTAAGATGAAGAAGTACTTAGAAAGTCTGTGATGGAAAAGCATCTGTCTCCTCCTGTCTACAAAAAAATGAATGTGCCACATTGGAGTGAATTTATAAAGGGAAGGAATCCATAGTTAGAAAGGAAGAGGGGGGAGAAGTAGAGATAGATATAATATTTCATAGAAAAACTAAAAATTATGAAATTCAGAATTGGGGGAAATTTAGAAAAAGGACAGAAAGAGATATTTACTTTTGCTGGTACATATCTGGAACACACACACAAACACAGGTTTATAATATGACACTACAATAGCCAGGTAATCCTACTTCTCTGTAATTAACACTGTAGGAATAATGGAGCCATCGAGGCTGCATATATGGGTGACAGTCAGACAGTCAAAAACCCCTGACCAGGGCTGGCTAAACCCAAGCTGCATCTCAGCTCTGCTGGAATTCCCACTTCTCTTCGTGCCTGCCAGGGACTGCAGTGTGCCTGACCTCAACAGATTGCCAGGAGAAGTGAAATGACAAAAGATTTGACTGGACACCTAAGAGGTCTATTCAAGCTGGGCACAGTGATACATGTCTGTGGTCTCAGCACTCTGGGAAGCAGAGGCAGGCAGATCCAAGTTCAAGCCTAACCTGGGCAAATTAGCAATTTAACAAGACTCTGTCTCAAAATAAAGAACAAAGAGGGCTGGGGACTTAGCTAAGTGTGAAGGCCCTGGGTTCAATCCCCAATACTGAAAAAAAAAAAAAAGAATCCTTTTTAGGGATGACATTTGTGCACTGTGACCCTAACAATAACCTGATATTTGTCATATATTCAAATTCAGGTCAGCACATAGGCCGAGATATGATTTGCATTTTCTATGTTTTATTTCCCTTCTGTGGGAAAAAACCCAAATTGTATGTTTACTAGGAGATACAAGACCTGTGCCTCCTGAGCTGTTAGGACTGTAAAGAACTCTTTTCAACGTATAAGGATGGGAACTGAATAAATAGTGTGAAACTGTGGATGCTTTTAAAGACAACTTGCTTTGAGATGAAATACCCAAATGGTGGGCCACCTGTATAGTGTTTGCATCTTTTCATATGCTCAACTGATGCACCAGAATGTCTGACCACAGAAATGTAAGAGCACCAGATAAGAGGAAGCCACATGACTTTTTGAGGTTCCCACCAGTTCTCATAAATAGAAAATTCAGGGAGGTGTTCCATCCTGCTTCGACTTCCCTTGATACCCACTCACTGAGCACTGATGGCCTTTTCAAGATACTTTCTTTTTCTTTTTCCTTCCTTTTGTGGTAATGGAGATTCAACACAGAGCCTTTACACTGAGCTACATCCCCAGCCTTTAAAAAATTTATTTTTTACATTTAAAAAAGGGTCTCATTAAGTCACTAAGTTGCCCAGGCTGCACTTGAATTTTCAATTCTCCTGCCTCAGCCTCCCAGAATGCTGGAATTATGTATGCTTGCCAGCACACCTGGCTTAGAAATTTTCATGTGTTCATCTTGAAGGTATGTTTCTTTGTCTTATATTCTTTTCATTTGTGTTTGCTTCTGTGGTAAGTAGATTAACGACCCTTGAAGATGTCTATGTGAGTGTTCTGTTATGTAGCAACAAGGGAATAAAGGTTGCAGATGGTGAAGCAGGAAACAGTAAGGACCCCAGACAGACAACTCTTTAACACAAAGATAGGATCAAAAAGCAGATTTTAATGATGCTAGTGGCTTCGGAAGTGACTCCTGTCAGTCTCCAGAGCCCCAAATAGAAGTTTGTGCTTCCTTATGTACCTCTTTTTACATCTACAAAGCTTAATTCCATTGGAGTTTCCCTGGGAATATAGAAGGCAGGATTTATAGAAAGCAGAGCAGTAGAGAAGGGGAGAGCAAAGAGTTCTGGCAGGACTTTCTGAGTCTGTGAAGCTCCTTTGGTGACAGATTACAGAAGCTGTCATAGCTACTCAGGTACATTCTACAAAAAGCATAGTTGCCTAGTTAACCCATAGTTGCCTAATAACACAGTTAACCCATAGTTGCCTAATAACACAGTTAACCCATAGTTACCCAGTTCCATATGGAGGGGTGGTCAACTCTCTCAATGGAATTAAAGTTGCTAATCAGATGACCTTAAGTTAGATTATCCTGGTAGGACATTTGTCAATGCAAGGACCCTTAGAAGTGAAAGAGGGAGATACAGGTTAGGGGAGAGTGAGTCAGCATGAGAAGAACCCAACCTGGGAGGGCATTTTACATGGGAAAGCAGGTGAATCTCCTTCCTAACACATTCATTTGAGGGAAACTCAGCCCGGTGGGGAAAGGAGGGTGCTGAGCTCAGAAACGCACTCTGTGTTCAGGTTCTTACTTGCCCACTTACTAATTGTATGGTTTTGGGTCTCACTTTATTTCTCATTTGGAACATGTAAAGTGGGAATAACATTAATAAAATCCTTTCTTGTAAGATATGTATGGGACAAAGCTTTATACATAGCAGGCAAGACAGCCTGGGCCAGAAAGTTCAAGATAGAAGAGCCGGTGAAGACAAGTTAGACGAGTATCTGAGGCTTCTGATACCCTAGATCCTCTTCCTGTTATACCAGGAGACCCTCTGCCCCTGCAAACACAGAGGAGATGAGCCGCTCCCAGAGCACAAGATGAGGCTTCCAGGCTGCTGTACCCCTACCCCACCCTGCAAGCACAGAGGAGGTGAGCTGTGCGGGCACCAGCAGCACCCCCCCCATTGAAATGAGAAGACACATAAACAAGTTTCAAAACCAGACTTCCAGATCACCTAAAACAACACCAAAGGGAAACGAGATGGAACACTGTGATACTGAAACACCTGGACTCCCTGAACTGGCAACAAAAGAGGATCTGGAAAAAATGAAATCAGAAATAATTTCTCAGGGATTTCAGTAGAGATTGTGCCCATAGTGCAATACATGATAAATAAATCTAGAGAGGACACAGATAAAAAAAAAATAGAGGAGCTGAGGAACATGATGGAATCCCAACATAGGAAACAAATGGAATCCATAAAACAGAGGCAAACAAATTTCGAGGAGATTAA
>NW_004624839.1:6034605-6076615 GCF_000247695.1 Heterocephalus glaber
AATTTTATATTTCCTCCAGAGTGAGTTTCATTAATTTGTCTTCCAAGGTACTTCTTAGAAGTTGTCAAATTTATTTCAAAAAATATTTTTGTAATATGCTTTCTATATCCTTTTAAATTCTGTAAAATCTGTGGTAATGTCTTCTAGATCTTGACATTGTAATTTTTAAAATGTATAATTGATATTGTGTAATAGGAAGAAAAGGTCTAAAGGAGTAGGAGAATTGGGAGGGGTAGGGGAAAGGAAAGAAAGTAAAAGAAAAAATATGAGAAAAGGAAAAAAATGGAAACAAAGTCTTTGCAAATAGGGAAGGGTGGAAGGTGTGAAGGGAGGGCAGGGGAAGGGGAAAAATATAGGGCCCAAGATACATCATGTAAAGGTACAAGACCCTAATGATGAATGTAACTATATTTTATACTTAAAATGTACCAATAAACTTAATGGAGAAAAAAAAAAAAGAAAAAGAACCCAACCTGCCCTTGCTGGAGATGTAGAAGGGCCCATGAGCCACTTCTAGAAGCTTGTAGAAAAAGCAAAGAAACTGATTCTGCCCTGGCTTCTCCTGAAGGAACATAGTCCAGTTAACACCTTGATTTTAGTCTAGTGTAACACCCCACAGTCATCTGGCCTCCAGAATTGCAAAATAATAAATTGCATTGTTTAAATGACTATATTTGTGGTGACTTGTGGCACCAGCCATGGGAAGCTAACACAACTTTTACCTCTCACAATGTTAGCTTGGTTGATTCTACAGCAACAGGCAGAGCCCATGGGCCTGCCAATGAGCCTCAGCTGGCCCCAGAGGATTTGGCTGGTTTGTTCATGGCAGGACATTCAGAGCTTGGGGGAATAGCCCATGGGCCCCTCCAGGAGGAAGCTCCCTCAGTCCTCTATGGCCTCTCTCCAGCAAGCTGGCCTCCAGTGTCACCGCTACTTCCTGTTTTGGTCCTTTATTTACCAGAAATGCCTCTTCTCTTCTGAGAACAAGTCCACTTGACCATGAAGAAAGAAAATGTTCAGGAAAACACTAAGGTTTCATGTTGAAAATCTTAATGTGAAAGAAACCACAAAGACCTTCCAGTTTAGTGATGGTTTAGAGAAATAGTACATATGAAATGTCCTAGCAGGGCACTGGCCTTTCAGAAACTAGCATTTAAAATATCTCTTCAGCTGTCTCTAAAAGGTAGAAAAGTACATAATTTTGAAACTCCTCTGGCTAAAAGCCTGCTGTTCATATTTTTCCTCCTAGGACTCGCTTTCATAAAATAGTCCCTCTTTAGCATCTTGTACCTGGAGTTTGCCTGGGTTTTATTGAAATGGACCTTGGCCTTAGGATGTGCTGCATGTCTGGCTCTCTTGAGCTGCCCCCCTCACATTTTCCTCCTGTTTCCCCACTTTTCCCTGATTTTTCTTCTCTCTGCAGGATGAGCAGCTGCGTGAAGAGTTGTGTTTTACTTCCTGTGTGCCCCCTCAGGGCCTCACCTCAGAGGGGCTCCCTATTCTTTATTCTTTTACCCTCAGCTGCATCGTTTTAGAAACTACTTTCTGTTCTGTGTTTTAGGTTGGGAGTGGGGAGACTCAGAAGCACAATGCTGTACCTAAGTCACCCAAAAACACCCCGGGGGGGGGGGGGAAGCAAGGGGTAGGGGCCAGGCCTTCAGGATCTCCCGGAAGTAAGGCCTAGGCCTGTCGGTAAAGCCAGTGTGAAGAGACTCTAGGCCCAGAGAAGAATGCTCCTAACAAGAAAGCCCCTTTCTGCTGTGTATTGTATGTCACGGGGGGTGGGGGGGAAGACCCAACTAAAAAGAAAAGGCTTTAGAAATATTCTGTTCCCAAGTGGAAGGCTGGAAGGAGTGTTTTTTCCTTACCGCTGTAAGCAGTGCGGGCGTCACCAGGCGGGCAGGAACATCCGGGAGCCTTTGGTATTCAGCAGGATGTTAGATGCCAGCTTCATGGAGCAAAGCAACAATGGCCATTTAATTTGCTTTTTATAGCAAAGCCCATTTGGGAAGAATGAAAGCAGGAGGATCTCAGAGAAGCTTTCTTTCCTCAGGGCTGCCCATCTGCTCGTGGGGAGGCCAGGGTGCTGACTCAGGAAGCCCGAACACCATGCCTGCCCTGGGCGGTGGCTGGGCCAGCACACTGGCCCACGCGGCCCGGGAACGAGTGGTGTGCTCCGGGGGCAGGAGGTTTGCTGAGGCGGCTTCCGAGGGGTGGGACGGAGGACTGAGTGTGTCTGAGGATTCTTGAGGCATGTGTTTGGGAATCACCATCAGCATCCTTTCTCTAACAAAGTCTCTTTCACGGGTATTGTTGGAGGCTCATGGGATTTGGGGGAGGAGTGTGTTAAGCAGTTAAGAAAAATTAAAACGTTTTAAACTATCACATATCTTTATGCTGTCTAAAGCAGAAAACAAGAAATAAAATATGTTTATATTTTATAAACATATGTTTATATCCACGAATGCTTTGAGTCATTAATACGAATATCAATCTTTAAACAAAATAAATTATTGTAGCTCCTATTTTATTTTGGGAGTATAAATACTATGTATGTTGAAACTTTTGGCTATACCAACTCGGTATAAATTATTTTTTCCTTTAGTACTGGGGATTAAATACATGGTTTCTGATGCCTCTTCTCTGAGCTGTCCCTACCTCCCCCTTAAAATCATGTTTTGAGACAGAGTCTTGCTGAATTCGTTGAGTAGCCCAGGCTGGACTTGAACTTTTGATCCTTCTGCTTCGGTCTACCAGAGTGCACTTGTACTACCATGCCCAGCCAGCTGCTATGCACTTTCAGTTTATGAATCTATTTTTCACCATCTTTCCTTTGATTACTGTTTCAACATCTTTTTTGGAGTTAGTCTGGAAGCACTTCCTACTCCATCCCCCTTCTAGCGAAACGAATAAGGTGCTTTGTTATACTCGCATGTGAAATCTGAATAACAGCTCAGGAAAGAACCTGAGTTTCCTCTGAGCTGAACTCACAGCCTTCAAGCTGTTCTCTGACCTGTTTTTCTTTTCTGGCTTGGAGGTTGCTGCCACTCTTGCTGGTGTGGTGACCTCCAGATGGGAGCATGTTAGATCAGGAGAGAGGGAGGACACCAGCAAGATCTGGCTGGAAGAAGATCTCTCGTGGACAGTGTGGTCCCACACTCAGTGACATTGTCACACTAGATGCTGTGGTATGTTTGTAGAATGGACTTTCCTTCCTTGAGGAGGAGACAAAACCAGTACCCTATCTTTTCTTCAAGGTCTTCCCACTGAGCTATATTCCAACCCTTTTTAATTTTAATTTAATTTTATTTTTTGTACCAGGGATCGAACTTGGGACCTTCTGCTTTTGAGGCAGGCTGTGGAACCACTGAGCTAAATCCCCCACCCTTAATTTTTAAATTTTAAGACAAGGTCTTGCTCAGTTGCTAAATTGACCGGGCTGGTCTTGAACTTTTGATCCTCTTGCCTCAGCCTCCCAGAGTGTTGGGATCAAAGACCTGTGCTACCACACCCAGCATATTTTCATTTAGATGTAATGCACATCCCCATGTGAGTCCTATGCAAGATAATGATCCTTTCAGTAGTTAAATGACATCATTTGGGGATTTGTTGAGTGAATATCAACCACCAACTGCTGTTGATAAAGAAGAGATTACAGAGTGAAAATATTTGTCATAAGAGTCTCACTAGTTTTCTTAGTCATCTGTGTTCTGATGTGGTAGTGGGAGTAAAGAGGACTCTTATGACTGCTTTAGACATCAGGGGTGGAAAATTCTTGTGCCATTTAGCTTACCCTTCAAGACTCATGGAGGATTGTGGCTTTCTGGGCATCTGGTTCACGTTCGTTTCTGCACTGTTCCTTCTCAGGAGATACCAAGTGATAGATGAATATCTCAGTTTTGGAGAGACATTTTCAGGGGATCACACCCAGCAGTGCCTTCCTGTCTCATCTGGCAGTAGTCCTGGCAGGGACGAGGTCTGCCCATGTTCTCAACTGGATTTAGCACCGACTCTGCATGGAACCCAGAGCAAGTCGCCCACAGTACTCTGGTGCCTTCACTTCCCTTCTCTACCAGCACCGGGTCATAGGAATGGAATACGAGATGAAGACATAATTTTAAAGCTTCTAGAGTCACATTAAAAGGGTAAAAAGAATTAGCCCATCCCAGAAAAGCAAATACCACATGATCTCGCTTGTATGTGTAATTAAATAGCTTCTTTTTTTTTTTTGGTACTGGGGATCAAACTTGGGACCTTGCACTTGCGAGGCAGGTGGCAGAACCACTGAGCTAAATCCCCGGCCCATAAGTACAATTTTTAGAAGCAAAGACTAGAACAGTGGTTAAAAGAGCCTGGGGGCAGAGGAAATGGGGAGAAATTGGTCAAAGAGTCTGAACCCTAAGTTATAAGATGAACAAGTTCTAGGGATATTAATTCAGGACAGGTGGTGATGGATGTGTAAGGGGAAAAAAGAGTAAAAAGGAATGAGTGAAGTTAATTAGAATATACTCTATATTAATTAAACCAACATAGCCAAACTATCATTTCAGCATATAATTTATAAAAAGGTTGAGATATTTTACATTCTTATACTTTATACCAAGTCTTTAACATTTGTTTTACATTTTACATATATAGTACTTTTTTTTCTTTTGCATTACTGGGGATGGCACTCAAAGTGTGTCTACCACTGAGCTACATCACCAGCCCTTTTTATTTTTTATTTTAAGACAAAGTCTCTCTACATTGGCCGAGCTGGTTTCAAATTTATACTTCTCCTGCTTCAGCCTCCTGAGGAGCTCAGATTTCAGGCATGTACCACCATGTCCAGCTTTACTGTACATCTTAATTCAGCCTGGCCTCATTTCAACTTTCCAATAACCACATATGACAGAGCATTTCTAGATAACAGAAGATATGTCTCTGCCTTTTAGAGAGCATTGTGTAGTATATTGGCATTGAGTGAGTACCTGCTCTAAACAATTTGACAGATACACATAAGAAATTATAGTAGTATAAAGAAATATGAAGAGTCCTTTTCCCTTCATGGGCTGCAGGTTCATGTAAACTTGGAAAGATCAATTTGGAATCTTGGTTCATTTTGTCACTATAACAAAATATCTGAAGCTGGATAATTTCATAAGGTTGAGAAGTTGAATTAGCTTCTGATTCTAAAATGTTCAAAAGCATGTTGTGGGCAACTGGCTAAAGCCCTCTTGTTGCATCATAATATAGTGGAGGGAGTTCCATGACACACTGAGGAAGTATAGCATAACATGCTCACTCTTTCTTTTCTTTCTTTTTTAAAATTCTGAGACAGTCTTGCTAAGTTGCTAAGATGCCCAGGGTGGGCTCAAACTTGCAGTCTTCCTGCCTTGGCCTCCCATATGCTGGGATTACAGGCCTGTACCACCATCCCCAGTATAATTTATTAATCCATGCACAGTTTAATCTATTCATGAGGGTTTATAATGCAATCACTTGGGACTTGAAGCCCTAAGTCTTAGGCTTCAAATACCATTAACTTATGACTTTGGGGGTTAAGTTTGCAGCCTGTGGATCCTGGGGACCACCCCAAACCATAGCAGGATCCTATGTATTACAAGAGACCATAAGACAAACTCAAGCACAGGTTAGAGCAGGCAGAGATGAAAAGGTTAAAGGTGTGTGAAAATCTATGAACATTTCTTATGAATCACCCAGTCTACTGAGAGATATTTACCATTGCATCCCAGTAGCCCCCTCCCAGATATTAGTAAAAGGCCTTAAAAGGTGTCATTGTGATTGAGTTGGTGTTTAGAGACTGAGTTGATGCATGTAAAGAAAGATGCTGAAATGAAGAGTTTGCTATAATGACAAGTCCCAAAAGGAAGGTGGTGGCTTGTAGGAGGGTTGACAAATCTATCATTATCTTTCAGTATTCTCCAAGGCTGAGGGCCTTCTTACCAGACGTTGTGCATGTGTGGCTGCTAGGCAGGCTGACTGTCGATGCAGAAGGCCATTTGGGCATAGGTCTCCATTGGGTGGATCCCGTTTCCTCTGCTCAGATGGTGTAAAGAGCTAACCCATGTCAAACATCAATGATTCTGCTATAAAACAGATTGTACTAGTTTGCTAGGGCAGGTATAACAAAATACCACAGACTAGGTAGCTTAAGCAACAGAATATGATTTCCTTATAGCTCTGGAAGCCCTATGTCACAGTGTAGGCAGGTTTGGTTTCCTCAAAGCCTCTCTCCTGGGCTTGTAGACAGCTGCCCTCAGGTCACCTTTTTATGTGATGGTCACTCTGTGACCTGCATACTTTGTTTCTCTTCCTCTTCTTACAAGAACACCAGTCACATAAAATTAAGGCTGCAAACTGATGGCCTCATTTTTAACTAAATCACCTCTGAGAAGACTTTCTGTCCATACATAATTACATTCTGAAAGGCTGGGTGTTGGGACTTCAACATATGAATTTTGGTGACACAATTCAGCCCATAACAGAGGCTGTTTCCCATGTCACAGCTGAGGAAACAGAGGCCCAGGGAAGATAAGTAATTTGCTTGTGGGACAGCAAGCTCATTGAAACTTGACTCTGGGTCTCAAATCAGTGTTCTTTACACCTTGACGGCTTTGACTCCTAAGCAAAATGATGTATCTAACTAGTTCTAAGGCATTTAGAAGATGCAGGGCTTTTTCACTGCCTGCAAGATTACCTGGAGTGGTAGGAGGGTCAGAGGTGGCTATGGATGATGAAGTGGAAGCAGTGTGGGGACTAGAGTGTGGAATGTGGGTGTGAGTTTTAGCTCTGTCATTTACTAGGGGTGTTGCATGGTTAAGGCCTGCACTCCCTGAGCTTATACTGAATAATGCTTATTAAGCAGTAGTGCTTGGCACTGAGCATGTCATCTCATTTCATGTCACA
The DNA here is from genome assembly GCF_000247695.1 of Heterocephalus glaber. The sequence continues at coordinate 6,041,515 of NW_004624839.1, forward strand.
ACCAGCCTGTGAAGTGGAAATTCTTACTGTACCTACTGTACAGTTGAGAAAAAGGGGCCCAGAGCAGTAAAGTTGCTCGGCTACATAGACAATAAAACCTAGAGCTAAGACTCAAACCAGGTCTGCAGATTCTAAAACTTATACAATTAACCATCACCAGACTCAGAAATGGAACCCAAGGTTATACAACCTGCTCTTGTGTAAGAGAGGAGGAGTCTGGGCTTTAAAGTGAAATCTCAAGGGTTTTCAATGTTGGCTGCTTTGATAACCTTTATCTCCAGAGTGGGAAGCCAGAATGAGGTGAGCCTGGAGCCCATTGCCTGTGCTAATAGCGTGTGAATCTCTGATGCCATTTTGAATTTATGAAATAGACGTTGGCGGGTGTAGGAGGACTGGATAGCCTTTGGGAGTTGAGTGACTGGATTCGAATCTGAGCTTTCACACTTACTAGCAATAAAAGGAGACAGATTCTTTAACCAAGCCCTTTTCCCTGTCTGGAAGTTGGAGCTGGTACTTGGTACATTGATGTGAATATTGAAAAGGTGTTTGCTAAGTGCCTGGTGAGTACCTTGGCAGGTAGTGAGAACATGGTTAGTGCCAACCACACCGTGTCCCAGTGTTACTGGCCACTCAGGTTCATACCCTCAGGTCTGTTTGCTTACTGCTGACTGAAGTAAAGCAGGCCATTTATTTTGGTATAAAGGGAGAAAGCTTTATTCAAAGCTAGCTCAGAGGAGATGGAGGGGCCCATTTGCCTCAAATGACCATCTCACCATGTATAGGTGTGTTAGGGTCTTTTCTAGTAAAAAAAAAAAAAGCAGCAAGAGGGGATACAAAACAACAGACATGTTCAGGCTTGTTCTCATCCTTCCTGGACCCAGACCTTTTTCTCCTTTGCCCATGGAAATGAAATTGGACTTTGACCTCCTGGTCTCAGCAACTGCATATTATGTCCACTCATCTGGGCTGAGGAGAGGTATGAGTGGCCATATATGTCCTAGGCCTGAGGAAGTTTGGAGAAGCCACTTGTCTCTAAGGGGTGGGGGTGGGGGTATCTAATTTTTAAAGTTCCATTTTACCATGCTGGTTATGATATCTCTGTGTGAGACCCTCTATGTGTCAGTAGAGCCTGTGTGGAGACTTGAGGGGTTGTGGATGGGCTCCCACCCTGACAGTTCTCCCTACACACCCAAGGGGTGCCTTTTTAGTCTTAGAATCTATTTCTTTTTTTCTTAAAAAAACAACCAGCCCTTATTGGGAGGGATAGACTACTTCCACAGCAGGAATTGCTTCGAGTTTATTTACTTGACAAGCATTTAATGAGTTCCCAGTGTGGTGAAGGAGACGCACTTCTTGAACTCAAATATGCACAAAAAACAGCTGGGGAGCTTGCTTCCTACACACTGCTCTCACAGACTCCAAAGGAATTGAGTGGAATGGCCAGGACTCTGCATTTTAACAGCTCTCTGGGCATGCTGAGGCAGATGGGCCACAGAGGTTCTACTGAGGCCCAGTGTGACTTCACTATATGGGACAACTGGTCGCATGCCCACCTCGAGGGGCCTCCTCGGCTCATCCCTGCCCCTTTCCACAAGGCAGCCCAGTCAGGCCCAGCGACTACCCAGGGAACCCAGCAGGGCAGCCATACCATCTCCATACCATCTGGGAGGAATGGGTATGGAGAGCCTGTCTTACCAGATTCCTTACCACGGAAGCAGCCAGGTCATTCGAGATAACTTTCAGGAAGACAAGAGGACCATTTTAGTGTTCTGAAATAAGCCATAATGGTCACCACTGGAATATGGCGTGCACTGGTCCTGAGGCCCCAAGGAGCCATGTGCGTGAACAGCTTAGTGCACAAGGGCCACCCCGGTTTCCTTTTCCTCCTCTCTGGGCCAGAGGGTGTTGCAGCGATGAAGGAACGTGGCCACAGCAGCCTGCCGCCAGTCATTTCTGAGCCCTCAGCCTGCCCCCGGCGGAGGATGTGAGCCTCCCGGCTCCCAGCTGAGGCAGGCTGCCGCGAGGTTCCGGAGGTCTGAGGTCTGCGCCCAGGCTCTGCTCCTCCTCTGTTCAGCGAAGCGCCCGGGGGCTGTACTTCCGCTGGCGGGCGGCCAGAGGCTGGGCTGCGACACGTGCTAACCAGGGCTTTCCCAGCAGGGTCTTGAGGAGGCTCGAGAGTCCAAACAAACCTCACGGTGGTGTCCCGGGGGCCAGGGCTGAGGTGAGCAGACAGAGACAGACCCAGGCATGAACAGGGGTACCACAACGGTGTTTTTTGTTTGGTGTTTTTTTTTTTTTTGATTAAGTAAATTTGCATCCTTCTCCAAGCCCCCAAGCCAGAGGAAGTGCTGGAGGAAATAAGGTATTAAAGAATGTGGTGGAGAGCGATTGTTCTTCCCGCTCTCCTTGTGGCCAGAAATTCCACTCACCTTTAGACTTAACTCCTGCGGATGTGACTCAGTGGTGTGCTAAATTGAAGTCCATCAGTTATCTCAAAAGGTCAATCTCTCTCCTCTTTCATTCTGAGCTTTAAAATAATCATCTCAGCTTGTCCTAAGAATTCAACTCCAACTGTCTGGAGACAGCTGCAAATGACAAAGCAATCTCTCTGTCTCTGTCTCTCTCTCCCTATTTCACTGCCCCCCTCCCCAACCCAGGGCTTTTACATTGAGCTACCTCCCCCGTCCTTTCTGTATTCAGACAGTCTTGCTCAGTTACCCAGGCTAGGCTTGAACTTGTGATCTGCCTGCCTTCACTTCCCAGAGTGCTGGAATTACAGGCGTGCACCTCCAAGTCTGACTGGGAAGATACACCCAGCAGCACACAATGTGTTGACCAGGATTAGAGAAGACAAAAGGAGAGATGAGGGTGTTGGCTGGCCTGTTCTTTGTTGCCTTGGCAGGATGGCTAAGCTTGTCTCAGATGCATTCATTGTTTCTGCACACTTCACCCTGTTGTAAATCCAGCAAAATGATATGTGTTGAAGAGCTAGCCAAATCCCAAATTAGATTGTCTGTAGACTTGAACCACTGCAAAGAAGCAATTAAATCATTGGCCTGAAATAACAAGTCATTGAGGGCAGGGCCTGGAGAAGCCACTAGTAAAAGAGGAAGGAACTACATTTGGAGATATTGGTACCTGTGTTAGAAAGCAGGTATGTGTCTCAACCATTTCTCATCAAACTTAAATAGAAACCCAAGTGTGATGTGGAGTGTCAGGAGGGCCTCATTGGCATCCTGGTCTATGGAAGTTTTGCCTGTACTTAGCAAGTGTCACAGGATGCTGAGACTCCCCTTGTTGTTTGGGTCTATCTGGAAGTCTCTGGTGCTAAGCAGTCCTGAATTTAGTAGCACTTACTCCAAATTCAGAGTGGGGTGGGGTCCCTTTGTGGGGTGTTCAACCTTCTGCTGTCCCATATCCTGTGCGGCTCCCTTCCCTGATCCCTGGTCTTCATTCACTAGGTCCCAGATTGGCCCCATCTGCTCCAAATTCCTTTCTTGTTCCTGTGCCTGGCAGGTGCTCATTTCCACTGAGGTCTTGCCACACAAGTCAGCAGTTCAGAGGTGGCAGCTTTTGCTCCAACTTACCTTCAAAGGGCAGCATGCCCTTGGCAAAATAAAGTCTTCCATTAACACTTTGTCAGCGCGGGGGTGGATAGAAAGGAAAGCTCTGAGCCTGCTGCATACACACTTACATGTCTCCAAATTTTCTGTCTACTGAAACAATTTGAGCCTGTACTCTTGTGATGCTACAGCAAAACCATTTGTCACTACCCCATACTTTGAGGCTCCCTCTAGGAGTGCTGAGAGGGGCCCCTGAGTCATTGTCTTGCTCCCTAAGCCCATTGCTTGGGTCCTCCTGCTGTCTAACTCTGGCTGTTTTGCAGCTGCTGTCTGTGCTGCAGAGTCCCTCTACTCAGTTCCCCTGCAGAAGGGTGGATGCAGAAGCCTTCCTCCCCCTCCCCACAGAGCAGCTAATGCACTCCCTGCTGACCATCTAACACCTCCATTCCTCCCTGCTCCCATATTGGCCTTAGCTCCTCACCTGCCAGGAGTCTCTAGTGCTTCCCTGTTTCCTGGCCACACCCAGAAGGAGCACAACTGCTTTTATCCATAAATAATCTCTGCAAAGCTAAGTGTGGTGAAGCAAGGCTGTGATCCCAGCACTGGGGAGGCTAAGGCAGGAGGACTGCTGTGAGTTCGAAGTCACTCTGGGTTACATAGTGAGTTCAAAACCAGCCTGAAGTACGTAGTGAGACCCTGTCTGCAAAACAAACAAACAAACAAAATCTCTGTAAAGACCATTTTATCCAAAAGGAAAATGAAGCAGGGTATCTGGATTACTCCACTGGCTTTCCTGAGAACCCCTCCCCTTAGCTAGGCAAGTGCTACACCACAGAGCTACACCTCCAGCTTATCCTGCTAACGGTTTATTTTTTAAAGTTTTAGGCATGTATAATTGACAGAATAATTCAATGAATGAATGCCCACTAAACTGTACATAGACAATAACATTTTGCTAGATTTATTTAATCTCCATATGTGCTTGTGTATGTCTGTCTGGATCATTTTAAAGTAAGAAATTTTATTCCTGAATACTTCAGCTTGCATCTCCTAAAAATAAGGCCATTTTACAAAATACTATGCCACTAACACCTACAGAAGTGAACACTGTGAAATACTGTAATATACAGCAGCTTAGAAAATAGCACTTTCGTTACTTTTTCTGGTCTTGTTCCCTTATACTTTAGGTCACTCATAGTAGGATATATTGTTAGTGCTTGGGAATACCATGTGGTCTCCCCATTCAAATAGAGGTAATAATGTTGCTGGGAATTAAATATGGCATTAACTCATGATTAGAGCTGAGATGTGCAGGTTTTCTTAAAAGGTATAAAGGCTACCAGATCTTCAACATATGACTGTGTCCAGATTGAAAGTATGGTACTACGTACCATGACTAAGGGAAAACCAAGTTCATCAGAGAGCCAGAGGCAGTTACCTCAATGCTTATCATGTGCAGCAAAGACTTCCTGTTCTCCAGGTTTGAATCAGAACAGCTGGCGATTTTAGCTTTTGGTACATGTTTTTCAAAGGAAATCTGAAAACATCTAAGTATGTCTGGGTGTTCTGAATGGGAGCTCAGTACCTCTAACCCCTGGGTGGTGGGAAAGGCACAAAGTGGATTTCCAGCTTGCCAGAGAGTCACTCTCTGTGGTTCCAAAGGTGGAAGTAGCATCTTGTTTTCTGGGTGGACTCTGTACACATTGAACTCTCTATGTCACACTGATGTCAGAAAAAGCTGTTCGTGTTGGAAGTAAGTGATGGTTCTGGGTACGGGCAAGGTATCCAAATGCCAATATTCTAGACAGAGCTCTTAAGTATTCTGAGTAATACTATGAAAAGTTACTCAGGTTGGGAAACAACTAAAGTATTTCTACAAAATACAGATGCTCCTGAACTTGTGCTAAGGTTACATCCTGATAAACCCACTGTAAGTTGAAAATTTTGAAAACGCACTTAAGACAGCTAACCTACCAAGAACACTTAAAACAGCCAACAGTTGAGCAGAATCATCTAACACAAAGCCTGTTTTACAGAAGGTGCTGAATATCTCATGTAATTTATTGACTGCTATATCGGGATGGAAAACCAGAGTGGTTGCACGGGTATACTCTTGCGACACCCTAAAGTTGAACAGTTGGGACTGTCTGTACATTTTTCTTGAAATGAGATTTGGCAGTTACCTAGAAGGTTTTGAAAGCAGTTTTTGTTTGTTTGTTTTTGTTTTTAGCAAGTTCTTACTATGTGATCCAGATTGGCCTTGAACACCCAATGATCCTCCTGCCTCAGTCTCCCAAGTGCTGGGATTATGAAGGCAGTTTTTGAGGGGTCCTGGGTGGGAGTCCAGGAGACCCAGAGTACTTTCTTGTCAAATGATCTATTTGGATTTTATCTGAATGTGTTGTGGTGCCTTAGGCGACACATAGGCCACATACCTGGTGTCTTTATCAGTCCAGGATTCTTTTACTTAGGATTGTGCCTGACAAGGAATCACTCCTATCCAACTCCTTCAAGAAGAAAGTCTGAATGACCTTTGTTTGATTCCTCCATCGTCCCCTGGTTCAGACAGGGATAGGGAGACCCATCATCAGAGTATGAGCTCAGGTCTGCTAACACCATGGTGGCTGGAGAAGGGAGGAACAGCAGCGGAGGCCTCCTGTTTCATCTTGTGGCCCGGAAGAAGGAGCACGTTTTTTGGTGGTTCAGCAGGGCAGCAGTGTGCAGAGTAACAGAACATTGTCCTACTGGCTGGAGGAGGGGCTTCTAGGGTTTCTGGTTTAACTTATCAGTCTTATGGTCCATCTTTGAGATTCTGGCTAGGATAGGAGCATCTACCACCTCTGTGCCAACAAAACTACACTTCTCACCTTAGGAGGCTAAGAAACAGACTCATGCTAACTTATGTGCTTCAGGAATCCAAGGCATTGAACCATCTTGGTATTCCCCAGGCTAACAGCCCAGTCCCACGTGGCCAGGTGGTCAAAACTGAGGGCCACAATTTGTCTTATTGTCTTATTTGGATGTCTACCACATTATGTAACATATATTATATTTCTAATAAACTAATTATACTGTCGATCCAAAATAAGATAAATATATTATATAAGACATTATACATATACACCATGTAAAGACAATGGCACACAATGTTACATAATATATTTATATACTAGAGTATAATATTGGATTTCTAATATATGGGTTTTATATAAGAATGAGCATTTCAAAGAGAGCTTAGTCCCTTGGTGAAACTAACAAAACTCCTAACCACAGACAAAAAAGGAGTTAATTAAAACCAAGGATATTGCAAGTCTTGTCTCAGATTCAAACTTAATAAAAAGAGTTTCCAAGGGAAGTGATAAGGCAGTTGGTATAGACCATTAACTTAAAATATTAGTCAAAATGGGCCAGGGATTTAGCTCAATGGTTTCACCATCTGCTACGCAAGAGCGAAGACCGGAGTTCGATCCCTGGTACCAAAAAAAAAAAAATAATAATATATATATATATTAGTCAAAAGAATTCCTGGTCACAGCAATGTCTTCCATCTCTCAAGTACAATGATCAAAGTTTGGCAGATTCACTTCAAGAGTTATTTTTTTTCCTTCTCAAAATTTAAACCAATTAATAATCAAAATGATGCCAGTGATTCTGGCACCTTCTGTGGGAGGAAAACAGAAACACATGCACCTATTCAGTGGAGGTAGAGGAAACTGATGGGAACATTGTGCTAAGGTGGGGACTGGATGACTGAGGGTGGTGTTTCCAAAGGGGGACCAGATGTGGAAACTGAGCAGAAGGGTTGAATTATTTAATCAGCTACTGTCCAGAATCTTGGGCTGACTTGCAGAGGGGGAGAACTGCTGAGCAGAGCTGGAAGAAAAGGCAGCATTTTGCTGATTAAAACTAAGTCTTCCAGGACTGCTTCCCAGACCTGAGTGTGCCTAATCAGCAGGAGAAATTGTTCAAACACACATTCCTGCTCCAATTCAGTAGGGCTGAAGTGGGGCTCATACATTTGCGTTTCTATCAAGGCGTTACAAATGCTGCTGGTCTGTGGATCTGGTTTGAGTAGTGATTTACTTTAGAACACACTTAAAAGCTAGAAGTCACTACTGGAAGTAATTTCCTGAGGAGTCAGAAGTCTTTAGAAAAGAACAGTTTGGGAAGGAAGCCACATATCAGGATGCTTCTACTTGCTAATAACACACATGAAGATCCAAGATTAATCATAACTTGCAAGTATAAGATTTCTAAGGATTTTCAGGTGCTTACCCAGGTGGGCAATGGCTCACAGAAGAGGACTTGAGGCTCAAACATCAGTATCTCTAGTGATGGTTCTTTGGAATACTGAACTAAAGAAACAAGTCCAAGACCTCTTAATTTTCTTTCACTCCTGACAAGCCAGAAGACCTTCTATGAAATTCCACTTGCCTACTTAAAGATTACATCCACCAAAGAGGAACACAGTTGTCTTTAATCCTCTTACTGAAATTTCATAAGGCAAGGAAGATTACATTTGTATCACAGAGCCAGACTTGGGGGTGCACACTTGTAATCCCAGCCTTATGGGAAACTGAGGCAGGAGGATTGAAAGTTCAAGCCCAGCCTGGGGTACTTAGTGAGAGCTTGTTCCCTCCTTCCTGAGGGTCCTCCCTAAAAGAGCTGCAGATTTACTTCAATGTGAAGGCCCTGGGTTCAGTCCCTGATACTGAAAAATAAAATCCTATCACAGAAGAGGAGACTGACAATGAAACATCACAACCAGAGCCCAGAAGAATTTTGTCCCAGCCACCTTCTGTTCTGGGCTCAATTATCTGTTCTAAAATCACTTACTCCTCTTCTAAAATTTTCTACATTCCCCATTCCCCTTTCTAGGAAGAAGGGTATATCAATTTTTGCGCCCCATCAGGTTATTGGATACTCAGTTTCCATTCTTGTGATGCCCTGTGCTTTTTAACATAATAAATATGTAAATCTTTCTCCTTTTGGTTTTTTGAGTTGGGGTCTTGCTATGTAGTTCAGGTTGATCTTGAACTCACATGGAGTCCAAGCTGGCCTTGAACTCATGGTAATCCTCCTGCCTCCACCTCTTGAGTGCTGGGATTATAGTTTGGTACCACCATGCCCACCTTGTATACATTTTATATACAAAATTATAAGGAGTATAGGTTTGTGAGGGACTGTTTTAGGATGTACCTCCAAGCTTCTAATGTGTATGCATTCTTACATTCTCTTGTTCTCAGGGGAAGCTGGGTAGAAATGCTTGTGATGGGATATGCAAGGTCATTGACAACTCCTTGGTTTATGATTCTTTGGCTCCTCCTTTTTACATCTAATTAAATAATTGACATAAATATGTGTTTTACCCTTAAAATGGATCTTAAAGGATAGATGTCTTCCTCCATGTCAATGAAAATTTGTTAGGTTGGCCTCTTTTACCCAAACAATTAGTGTCTACTGGGAGTCATTTTTCTATCTTTGTTCAAACTTTGGTTCATGCAGTTTCAGTTTTCAAGTGTCTTCTTTAAAATTTGAACCATGAGGAGCCATACTATGTAGGACTTAAGGGCTAGAACCACCTGAGGAAGATTGGGTCAGGCTGGGAAAGGGGGCATGGGCATGTATTTCAATGAACTGGGAGACCTCCCCAGGGTCTATTACTAGTGTTGCACCTTCCTGTATGGATGATAAAGTTAAGCTCCAGCAAAGGAAGAGAATAGGGATGCATCACCACAATAGCTCTTCTCTGACTGTTTCTACTTCCTGCCTTAAGATTGCTTTAGAGTCTAACATCAATATGATAAGTGGGCGTTACCAGGCCTAGACTTGTCCCCCTCCTGCTGCCAGTCCATGGCTACCTTTTTCATCTCTGTCCCACGTTCTAGTTTCCAGAGCAGCAATTGTGTCCCATGCTTGGTGTCAGGGGTCAGAGGTTACTTTGGGTGACAGTCTTCTATAAATATAATGGAACAAAGGAAGTTGATGGACTGCTGTGGTCATAAACTATGTATCAATGTTTGTCATCTCTCATTTCACCATGGAACCACCAGCTTCTAGACTCCTGTTTGTTAACTGTGCCCTAGAACAGTAGTGGCCAACTTATGCCATGCAGGCCTCAGCAGGCTGTTTGTATCAGTGAAAGCTCTAAAAGTTTCACCATCCCTGCCCTAGAGGAATAGGGTGTACACTAGAGAGTCCAATAGAGAGGACTGGCTGTGGAGAAAGACAAGTTCCAGCCCTCCTCCTCCTCCTTCTCTTCTTTCAGAGTGCACCACAGCCCGGTCCCATAACCACTGTCCCTGTAGCTTTGGCAGCCTAGCAAATTCCCTTTCCTTTTTTCAGTCTACTCAAGTGCTACCACCTTTCTGGTCTGCCTTAATTGCTCCAAGTGGCCTGGGATGCTTCCCCTGGGTTCCCTGTAGATATTTCTCCATATGGCAACTATCTTAAGGTGTTATATATATATTTTTTTATGTGTGTATATGTCCCTACTAGGATATAAGTTTCTTGAGGGTAGAGACCAGGTATTTTGTGGCTGTACTCTTATTGTGTAGCATAGGCCTAGTACAGGTAAATACTTAGTAAAGGCCTGATGGATAGAATAATAGATGAGCTAATCCTTAAAGAATTTGAATAGATCGCTTCTCGGCCTTTTGGCTAAGATCAAGTGAAGAATTTGAATAGAAGTTTTAGTCCAGGAGGGCTCTCTCCTGTGTACTGGCCACCTGTGTTGCAACACAGGCTCTGTTAAAATAAAGACTTGGTTTGCTGTTCCTGTAAACCTGCTTTCGATTATTTTTCAGGTAGTGTGGGCTCCAAAAGTCCTGTAGATCTATTTGGGATTTTTTTGTCTTGAGTAGTGTGGATAGAGAGGTTTTTTCCAGAGAAAGAGCAATAAACACTCAGAGCTGTTAACACCAAAGGGCTTCAGAGACCAGCAGAGTTGACTTGCAGTGTCTGGCACAAGCTGGCATTGGATGGTGATGGCCAGCAGCAACAGTGGCCAAAAACAGGCTATGTCAACTGTAAGCATCCATCATTACCTGGTGTCATCTGATGACATCAGGATTTCTAGCAGAGTTGTACTTGGTCAGTTCATGATTTCCATCTGGACTAAGCAAAAGAACCCTAGGCTGCTTGGCAACATTTTGATAACCACAAAGAGAACTTCCTTTCTCAGGGTCCCCATGAGGAGAAAAGACTGTAGTGATGATTAGCACAGACCTTCCTCATGGAGGACAAACAGCCACCTGAATCTTTGCTTCACTGTCAACCACAGCTGGTCACTCCACGGCTGTATGGCCCTTACCACCTGAGAAATTCTAACACTACCTCTCCCTTCTGTTCTGTAACTGATCTATTTCTGTCTCTTTCTGCTTTTCTTTGTCTCATGAGATCTCTTTCTTTTCTGCTTCCTGGTTAGGGGCTCCCGGTATTTTAAAAGAGTTCCCATTATTAGTTTGAAAGTATGTTTTCTAGAGAATTGACTTATGCCTCCCACAGGAAAAGATTCCTGAAGCACTTGGTATTAAGATTTGGCAAAAGTTAATCTGAAATATGTTTTGACAAAAATCTATTTTTTTCTTTCCCCATAGGATCTTTAACTTTATTATCAGCTACTAAGCTCTGAGATAGAAACCAATCAAAAACATTAAAGAACAGTTGCTTGATGCAGATATGTACAGATATATTACAGAGAAGTGAAAATTGTATCTTCTAGACCCAAGGCCAACTTTGTGGGGAAGGATGGCCTTAGCAAAAGAGCACCTAAATTACTATAGGAAGACTGTCATCCACCCAAAAGGCAGTGAACTACAGTTAAATGGGCACTATAAATTTGAGATCAATTTTAAAGATCCCCTTAATCACAAGGTTATCAGGTGAAAATAGATGTTCCTTGTCTCCTATGGGATTTCTAGCTCACTACCCTAAAGACTTGAGTACTTCTATTAAGGAAGCTGGAAGCCCACCCTAGGGTTGAATGACTTCTACCCAATATGTCACCTGTTATTCCTTTGCTAGTAACAAGCTGTGGGGGGAAATAAACTTTTATAATGCTGCCCTCTGGTAAAAGAGAAACAGAGCACTAGAAATAAAGCAAAAGGCCAGAGGGCTCCCTGTGAAGCCAGCAGAACTAAGAGAGGGCTTCAAGATTTTCCAAGTAAACTTTGCAACTGGATCCAGCTGGAGCAGTGCCCTGCAGCAAGAAGTGTATATGCCAAGGGGAAGTTCCGGCTTCTAAGATCCATTACTGTGGCTTCCGGAACATTTTTATCTCTCCTACTCAAATTAGAGTGAGAAAACACACCATGGCCTTGGTTCTCACCGCAATCCCCGTATACAGAAGGATTTGTTTCAGTCTGAAACCTCAACCCAAGGCTAAAACACTTCATAAGGTGCTCTCCTCTCCTCTCCAGCCATCTCTGGCTGATCTCAAAACAATGTTTCATCTTCCCATTCTCTTGCAGAGGGCTAGGTTATATGAGAACCTGGGATCCCCCTAACAGGCATAGCTGCAGGGAGCCAGGTACTCTGGCCTCTGAGCCTCCAGTTAGCCTCTTAGGATCAGTAAAGAACTGAAAAGCAACAGAATCTGGTAGAGTAGAAAAGACCCCCAAAAGAGTGTGCTCGGTGATGGGTAACAGATGAAATGCAATTTCAAGGAGATTCTTTGTGTATAAGGAGAAATTACTCAGTTTCAACTCCCAGAAATTGGAGAGTGCCTGGTTTAAGAGACCTTTTTAAGCTCTTCAAATCTCCAGGAGAGATCATCAAAGTCAACACCTTCGGATGCTGAAGTGCTGCCACCAGCAGATTCAGTTGGTAGTGTTTCTGGCACAGACAGCAACTCTGGTAGAACAAAGTTGTCATAATTAGCCAAAGGTTTGGGAGGGGGCTTTGGAGAAGCTTCAGGCTTGGATCCAGGATCAAAAATCTGTGCAGAAGAAATCTTTGTGTCAGCATTAATGTCATCGATCAACTCATACAATGGAGGAGTGGCTAGTATCTGAGGTGGATGAATATTGGGAATGGCCTGCTAAGTTCTCACTGGCAACCCATTGAAATATGATGGTCCCTTTGGCAATGGATAAGAGTATTTGGAAATGGCATGGGCATGGGCATAGGCATGGGCATTGGCACTATTCCATCAGGTCTACCAACAGGTATTGTGAATCCACCCCCTCCCCTGCTTCCTGGGCCACCTTTCTTTACATCATCTGTGAATCTAACATCGTTTAAAACCTGTTTCAACCCCAGGAGGAGCTTCTGCCATGCCCACAGAATCAGGTTCACAGGGTACATTGTAATTCATAGAGATTTTAATCAGGTATCTCTCCACTAGAATATTGGGTGTGGCTTCCACATTCAGTTTGTGCATTAGCCTGTCATTGACAGTTCCAAATGACTGGTCCTACATAACTTGCGATATTCTTTGCTATACTTGACACAGAGCTAATCAGCAACTATTTTCAACTCAGCCACTTCTAACTGGAGTCAAGGAGCAGCCTATATCAGTGTAGACACAGATTCAGCCAGACTAAAATTTAGCTCCTTCATAGACTGGATGAGGCCACACTGAACCAGCAGCGGGTCACAGTACAACTCTAGGATTCCAAGTCTGTCACAAGGTAGTCTTCCCAAATAATGGATCTGTGTTAGCTCGTCCTCCCTACTGGCCAGACCATCAGCAATCTCCTCCCCTGCTTTCTGAGCTAGTTCCATTTTTTTCTCCAGTAGTTTAAGAAGGTTTATGACCCATAAATTGACCCATAAATCCATAGCTTTAAATTCAGAGCCCATCACACTGTGCTATTTCTCCTGACTAAATTCAAGTGTGAAAAACCAACCATTTGGGTTTTTTGTGTGTTTTTTGTGGGTTTTTTGGTACCAGAGATTGAACTCGGGACCTTTCTCTTGCGAGGCAGGTGGTGGCACCACTGAGCTGAAGCCCCTGCCCCCCAACCATTTGGTTTTTAAGAGCACACTAGGGCAATAGGGCAGATGAAGGTTACCAGCCTTGTTCATGTGTCTCAATATTTGCTGGGAGGATGGAGTGAGACCATACATCTGAAGTAGGGCAGGCTGGGGCTGTGGTAGCCTTTGGCTTGATCAGCTAGAGTTAATCAAGTTCTCAAAATATTGGTGTAGGCTTTGTTTGTGTGTTTCAGGTTATTGGGCTGCTGGTTTGGGGAAGCCTTGAGTCTTTTGCTATTGGAATGGATTTTCTGGGTAGGGGATCTGAGTTCCTCAGACTTCCTGTGTTTGACTTTCACTAACACCTCCCCTATATTGGTCTGGTATCTGGGAGTAATTTGTGACTTATTTTGGATTGTGTATTTGTCTGGAAAATATTGGTTCTAATGTTTTTGTTGTACTGACCATAGTTACTATCTAATCTGTTGTGATTGTCTTTCTTGTGAGTCTGTGTACTGGTGTTATCATCTTAGAAATATTAAAAGTGTGTTGAGTGAAAGAGCTCTTGATTTAGGTATTGGTTGCTGTAGCTCTCTTGTGCCAGGTTGTAGCCAAAAGGAAGTAAGTTTGGGTTTTTTCTGGTAAAGGTCTCACCAAACATGGGAAACACACAGAGTATTCCAAAAGACTTGCCACTAGGATGACTTTTGGCTAATTGGGGAAATTTAAGGAGGATGGTTTAAAGAAAAATAGATTGATCTTCTTTTGTAACACAACTTGGCCTTAGTACAAATTGAGAAACCAAGAATATTGACCAAAATATGGGTCTCTGAATTATACCATTCTCCAGCTACATCTGTTCTGTAAAAGAGAAGGGAAGTGTTGAGATTTCTCTTACATCCAGGTTTTTATGAAACTATTTGTGTGAGAGCAGTTTCTAAATCACCTATCTTCTTCCCCAGCCAAGGCAGAGACCTCTCAGACTCTGCCCTTTTTACCACCTGCCCTATCAATCCCACTAGGACTGAGATCAGGAAACAAACTAACACCCCACTTTACTCAGGGGAATCTGTTCCCATTACAGAAAGTGTCAGGTGGGGATGGAGGCATTGTTAGAGTACATGCTCCCTTTTCAGTAATAGACATGGCTCAATGTAAAGAAAGGTTTGGCAGTTTTTCCAAGAATTCTGATAAGTTTAGGGATGAATTCATTAATTTGAATGCAACTTTCTAAGGTTTTTTGAGACAAGGTCTTGCTAGGTAGTACAGGCAGGTCTTGACTCACTAGGTAACACAGAGTGGGCTTGAATGCACAACAATCCTACTGCCTCAGCCTCCTGAGTGCTGGGATTACAGGTGTGTGCTACCACACCTGGGAAGAGCCTTTTTTTTTTTTTTTTTGGAAACAGGGTATCACGGTGTGAGTGCAAATTTTGTTCAGACTTGGAGGAACATAATTGCAGTGTTAACTCACTGCTGCATTTCTGATGAGAAAGAACATACTGGGGTTTTTTTTGTTTTTGTTTTTGTTTTTGTTTGAGACAAGGTCTTACTATTAGTTCAGGCTGGGCTTGAACTCACTATGTAGCCCAGGCTGGCCTCAAACTCACAGTAATCTTCCTGCCTCAGCCTCCCAAGTGCTGGGAATCCAGGCATGAGCCAGCATGCCTGCCTATACTATATTCTTAAAAAGGCTGCTGAAGTAGCTGATAGGTTGTCAATTAACACTCCAGACCATGATGTTCAGCGGCCTGGGGAGGAAGCAGTCCAGTGTACAGACCCCCCAAAGGGACCCTGAAAATTCTATCTATAAGGGGAGAATGGAGCATTTTGTAACTTGTGTTTGTGAAGGAATGGGAAGGTGTCTGATTAAGCCTGTTAGTTATGACAGGGTCAATGAGGCAACCCAAGAAAAGGAAGAAAATCCCACTGTTTTCAAATTGCTTGGCAGAGGCCTTCTGAAGGTATACTAGTACTGACCTAGGGTTGGCAAAAGAAAAAGCTTTAATGGCCGTGCAGTTTGTAATGCAGTCTGTGCCAGATATCAGAAAGAAGTTACAGACACTTGAGTCAGGATCCCAAACTCTGCTGTCAACCTTGGTGGAGGCACTCTTTAAGGTCTATAATAATTAGGACCAAGCAGAAGAAGCAAAGGATAGGAGGTTAGAGAAAAAGATGCAGCTTTTGGCTGCTCAAATTTAACTACCACATCAACCTCTTCAAAACAAGGATTTTGGCAAGGATTGGGTAGAAAACTGCCTATTACCAAAAGGAGGACAATAATTTATTTGAAGCCCAGGTTCAAATGGAGAGTCCTGAAAGGAAGGCTCGACGTCTGGACTGAGGAAGGGTGAGTGTCTCCCAGGCTCCACTACAATGGGAGGATATCACCTTCACTGCGGAGGAGCTGTGGGTAAACACTGGCATGGAAGGTAAAGAAAAATAATTGATTTGTTACAAAAATTCTGTCTAGGAACATCTTGTTTAGTTTGTGTAATATGTAGTTCACCAAGTTCTGTAGCCCTTACTTTAAGTCCCTCTTATCTAAGTTCTAGTAAGCATGTAAGTCAAAAGGGTTCAGGCCTTTCTGGGAATGATTGGCTTCTGCTACACCTAGATATCTGGGTTCATCTAATATGGAAAAGTCTTATTGTTACCCTTTGTCACTCTAAGGCATATCAGGTAAAAATACAAGCCTTTACTTAAAGCCTAGGAGATGTCCTTTTGCTGGTATCCTATATCTCCTGGTATTTATATGCAGTGACAATGGGATGACCTGATTGTCTAAGAGCAGTGGCTACAACCACCCCCCCACACACACACACACAAGAAAAGCTACCAAGCTGTCTTTGGAAATACAGATGACTCACTAAGGTCAAGATGTCTTAAGGGCAAAAGGGCATTGATGGATGACCAGAGGCCAATGTTGCGATATCACCTCTTCTGTTGAAAAGGTATGATATGCAAGGAAAGTGGATTCTGTTTTGATGAGGAAGCTAGAGGAAGGCATGCACAGTATAGATTTCAGGAAAGAAATGAATGAGATATAAAGAAAGAAGGGAGAATGTGTTTGGATAAGAAAGAATTTTGCACACTGAAATTTTGCCAGAAGAATAAAGTAAATTGAGGAAGTTTTCCAAGAGATTACACTTATTAAAGGAAATTTGTTTATGCAGTGATGTTGACTATAGCTTGCAATCAGAAAGCAGCCCAAACAATGGAGCCAGGAAGGTTATTGGCCATGGTATTAGATCAACTTCTGAACCAGAGTCCCCAGTGCTCTGATTGAGAAAGTAGAGGGTCTGAGATTTGCAAGTATCAAGATTCCCTCAGGGTGTTCCACTTGTGTTGATCCAAGTCTATAGGGAGTCTACCTCAGATAAATCTATGGGTTAAATCTCCATTCACATGGGACATTTGTCTCTTTACAATGGTCTTATGAGGACTTTCAGCAGTCTGGGCATATTCCATTTTGGCATTTAGATAGTTACTAGACAGTCTTGCTGGGGGTGGCTCTGGACATCTGGGGCAGATTAAGGCAGCAGTGTTGGATGTGTGCAGTATATTCCCCTCCCTTGTATTCAGTAAGCTCCTATGCTGTTTGGGTCTCCACATGCCCTTTGGTAGGATGTCAGTGAGAAGGAGAGCAGCACTTTGGAGGGAAGTGACAACACTCACTGCTAAGGAATATTGGGTATCCCACTGGAGGAGGTGCTGAGGCTTGGTTAGCAGTCTCATCACACTTGATTTCTCTATCTTTAGTTAGGCAAAGTAGTAGTACTGGCAGCCATAAATTGGGTATGGGTGCATGCTGTAGAAAGGAGAGTTCACTTTCACAACCAAGGGAAACTGTTAACTCTTCAACTGGTGACTTTTTTTGCATGGGTGAAACCTTTTACTCTGTTTTGTGTAATGCCTTTGTATGTGTGCATATAGCCGTGGGGTGTAGGTTCACATAATCCAAGATTATCACTCCTGCCATCAGGATAAGATTCTCTCCTGCTGCCATCAAGCAAGACTTGAAATAATGGCTTGTTCCAAATAAGTTGCTGCTCTTGGTGAGGGATGGCACCTGGGAGTGAATATTATACATTGCTCTACATGAACAGCTTTCAATCTACTAGTCACAGTTGTCCACTCATGAATTCTAAGTTGTCTCCAAAGGCCATTTCAGCTTTGACTTACAAGGTCTAGAGGAAGGAGTCATCTCTGACTCTTACTCTGTCCTCCACTTGGCAGTTTTGGTGCAGAAAAGGTTTTATAGCCAGAGAATAAATGGTATTGACAGATGAGAAAGGTTTGATTTTGAAGTGCTCACACTCTGAATGAGCTAGTGGGCAGCCATTCATATACAGAGTAGTATCTAGGCTGAATGTGTTTGCGAGCCTAAGCACATTTACCATGGCTCCATTTGCAAGGATAATAAAAATGGAAGTGGCTGCCAAGTGGCCAATTCCAATTCAGGGGTCATTAAGACTTAGAGTAGTTACTGATGTTTTATGAATTGGGTGGGGCAGTGATAAAGCCCCATGATGGCTACAGAACCAATTTGTCTCTGGATAGAAAGTTCCCTAATGTACAAGATAGGAGCCATCTCTAAGATCAAGTTTCTACTCCAACAGAATATGGCCAGCCTGGAGAGGATGATAGTGAAAGGTCTCAAAGTGTGAGTGATAATGGCAAGAGTATGTCCTTGTGAAAAAAGCCAGATGCAGTCTTGGAAGGAATTTCTAGACCAGAAGCGCTGGGTGGAGCAGATGCTTGTTGTTGCAGAGGGTCAAGTTGTGATGCCACTGGCAGAAATGAAGATCCATTAGTATCTTTTAGGAGTAATCATACTGCCTTTGCCTTTAAATGTTGAGAAAGTTTGTATCCTCCAGACCAAATAAATTCCACCTTAAGCTGATGATGATGCTGGGCTTTCAACCAATGTCTCCAGAGCAGGAGCCAGGACCCCACATATCATTGGAGCAAGAGATTGGCAGTAGATTTTTATCGGGAGACATGGTCAAACGCTCCAGATCAGCCAAAAAGCAGTTACAGAAGAGGGACCTTTGCCCTTTAACTCCCTCTAAAATGAAGGATGTTGAAATCTCTAGGGCAAGGAGGGGTGAGGCAGATGAGAAGCACCTGTGACTTTCTCATTTTTCCCATGGCTTGGCTGGTGACTGTCACACCTCTGTCCATTGCCTCCCTTTTCTCTCCCTCAAGCCCCCCAATAGGCGGGGACAACCTGCTTCGGTGTCCTCTCTGCCTATCTAGTGGTATCCTCCCTAGCTGTCAAACTACCCTTCTCCATTCCAACATAAGGGAGACCGGATAGGGAGTGTGTCCCCACCCCAGGATACTGTTGCCTTTTTCAGAAAGGCAGGGAGCCATGCTGAGCTGGCTAAAATGAGGCAGGGAGGGATCTGGGCCCCTTATTTGCAAACAAAACATACACAGTAAGCTTTCTGCCTGGCTCCTCACTGAAACAGGCCTGCAGCTGCCATATAAGCAGCACTCTCCAGTCACCTCTCCGGTTTTAGTCTAAGAGGGCTCCCTCCTGTGTACTGAACCCCCTGGGCTGCAGCACAGGCCCTGTTAAAATAAAAACTCTGGTGTTCCCATAAAAAAACTTTTTTTAAAAAAAAACTGGAGACAAGTGAAGAAAGTAACTCAGGCTAGTAAACAAAACAAATGCAAGTGTTGAAGAAGGGCTAAACCATGAAGAAGAGGTAAACCAGAGTAAGCAGGCAGCTCAGAAGGCAGGAGGAGAAGTTATACAGCCAGATCAGATGGGTTTCATGCGGTAGGTGGCTGCAGATAGTGAAACATCCTGAAAAACTGGCAGAGAAATCAGTGCATTTTACCTGAATTGAGATGACAGTGTCAGCTCAGGAAACACCCTTGATGTTTTTACACATTATTTTCCTGAACATAAGTAAATGTGTTAGTCAGGGTTCTCCAACTGGACAGAACCAACAGAATCTATGTATAATTGTAACAGGGGATGTGTTAGATTGGTTTACGGGATCAGAGGTTGGATAGTCCCACAATGGTTGTCTGCAGACTGGAAAGCCAGGAAACCAGTAGCCATTCTGGCAAGAAGCTGGAAGCCTCAGAACAACAGGGACAAACCATGCATTTCCTGAGGCTAAAGACCTGGAAGATGCCAGAAGAGTCACCAGGACAAGTCTTCCTTCAAAGACTAAATAATCTCGAGTCTAATATACGGGCCAATGGCAGCAACAAAAAAACACATCTGCTCAAGAAGAATTGAGCTTGTGTGTATGAGCAAGCTTCCCTCTTCTTCTACCTTCCATCTTTTTTTTTTCCATGTGGGCCCTCAGCCTAATGGACAGTGCTGCCCACACTCTGAGTGGATCTTCCTCTCTCAGTTTGTGGGCCCATAAGCTAATTGTCTGTGGAAGCAACCTCACAGACACATCCACAAGTGTGCTTACCAACTATTAGGCATCTCTCAATCCAGTCATGGTGAAAACCAAGATTAATCATCACAGTAGATCAGCCTATAGTTTTGCAAAGTTCCATGTTCTCTTGGGACACTGGCG
Source organism: Heterocephalus glaber (assembly GCF_000247695.1). The sequence continues at coordinate 6,061,550 of NW_004624839.1, forward strand.
TTTGGAGGCCAACTACTCTGCTAACAGTGATCTAAATAGCCTAGGAAGAAGTCCAGGTGGAAAGAAGCTGAGGCCTCTTGGCTGAGCCCCCATTCTAACAGCCACCACCTTCTGAGGTATGAGAATAAGGTATCTTGGAAATGAGCCTTCAATCTTCAGCTGAACTTCTGCAGCTGATACCATGCCAAGCAGAGATGAGCCCTGATTACACAGTTAGGAGATAAGTAAGTGGTTCTTGTTCTTGTTCTGGTTTGCTTGTGGAAATACAGAACTAGATCTATAGGGGCAGATTGGTAGTTTTATAATGTTCATATAAGTGGCCATACATGAGCATTTCTGGATCTTAAGCTTCCTGTGACCCTGTAAGTCACTCCTCTACACACGTCCTTTTAATTTATAGGTCTTTTCCAGTATTCATGCTGAGAGGTTCTAAGGAACTAGTCTCAAAGAACTGAATCCAAGGAGCACATAGGAGAAGTGGACTTGGATTGGATGCCACTGAGGCAAAAATAAAGAGAAAGTGTCTTCTTGAGGCTTACAAGACAACATCAGTATAGAGTTTGACCTCTTCTAATGCCCTTGGAGGTCAATTTCTCCTCAGATGGGATTAAGTTAGAACAGGAAGTCTGCTTGGACTCACTTGAAATAAAGCTTCTGAGCTGAAATCAAGACTTGAGAAATGCTAACAGCAGAGGGAAGAGATCAATCTTGTGTCCAAGCTTGTGTTGCAATGTGGAAAAAATTTTGTAATCTGAATGAAACCTTAGTGATCATAAGCACTGGATGTCAGCATTGACCATGGAGGAGGCACATGATTGGAATAATTGTGATCTACGGGGGCCTTGGGAGTTGGGGTGAGGTGGAGAGGTAAGGAAACCAAGAGTGTGTGCCAGAAAAAATATCCCCTGGAGCAGAGAGGGGAGCTGAAGAGGACAGATGGAACCATATTCCACCAGTGACTCAGGATTTGGTGACACTGGAGACACCAACTCACATAAGGCATGGCCTAAGGGATGTGACACACTTCTATTATCCATCAAACTCTCTTTTTTTTTTTTTTTGGTACCGGGGATCGAACTCCGGCCCTTGTGCTTGTGCAATATCCATCAAACTCTCAGTAGAGAGTTCCATCCCCCCAGGCCAAGGGCCTTCAAGCTCTGTGTGGTCTGGGTTCCAAGTCTAGTCTGTAAAGCACAATGTTAGGAGTATCGCTGGTCTATTGCCTTCCTGATGTCTCTCTTATGAAAGCTCAGGTAAAATAGAGACCACTTGAACCTTAACTACCCTTATTGGGCCACAAGTCCCCTGGACGCAGTGCGTGTGTCTTACACTATGGATTCTTGAAAGTGGTGGGGAAAAAAAGTAGCAGCCAGGAGAGCCCACAGGAACAGAGGGCACCTGGAGAAAAGACTGGCAATGAGACTGCATGGGGTCAAGGTTTGGGAGATCTAAGGTTTTGCTTCAGTCCTTTGAAGTCCAGCACTAATAGGAAAGAAGCCTGACTGGTCTATTTCTATTTCCCTTGCCCTTCTCTGAGAGAGATACCAGCCAGCAGGGAAAGTGACTGGCTGAAAGGTAATAGTTGCACAAACCCAGATGGCTAGTGACTGGAGTATCAAGGGCACTGAGCCTGGGTTTCTGTGTAGAATCACTTTCCCCACCCTTGTAGAGCTGTCCCTTCCTTTTAGACACTTCAGGTTTCTGGTCTCCCAGCCCAAGTGTGCTCACTGCAGTACAGCAACCTCTTCCTTCTGGCCTGCCCAACACACCTGCTGACAGAAAGAAACTCCTAAATGTCACCTTGAAACTGGAATATTTGCAAGCTAAAGAGGACCTGAGTGATTTTATTCAGCCCTTTTATTTTACAGAGAAGGAAACAAGGGATCAGAAATGTTACACACCTTATCAGAGGTGTTGGTAAGGCAGAGCTCTACCCTTCTTTCCACTACAGCCTTGAGGTTGGCACCACTTCAAAGCAGATCTGAGGAGCTTAGAAGACAGGAAGCATGAAAGCAGACCTTTAACAGAGGCAAGGCAGGTCTCTCTCCTGCCTCCTCTGCCTTTGCTCATTCTCTCCAAGGTTGAAGGATGTGGTTTTTCTCCCCTCTTAACCCTTTGTTTATCTCTGTCCCACCCTGTAGTAGTGAGGGAGGCTTTTCATATAGTTACTCACTGAGATAATTGCGTTGGGATACTATTGAAATGACAAGAAAGAGCATTATTTGTATAGTGGAGGTCCCTTTCAGTAAAATGCATATATCCCAGGTGCTGTGGGTTGCATTGTGCTCCACAAAAAAACATACATTAAAACCCTAACCCTAGATAGCTGTGAATATGACCTTATTTGGAAATAGGGTCTTTGCAAATGTAATTAAGATGTTGAAGTTAAAATGAGGTCATACTGGAGTAGGGTGGGGCCTTAATACATTATAACTGTATCCGTGTAAGAGAAGAGATCCAGACCTAGTGAGAGCACCTTGTGAAAATAGAAGCAGGGTTTGTAGTGTCACTGTCATGAGCCAAAGAATGTCCAGATCTATAGGAGCTGGAAGAGGCAGAGGAGGCTTCTCTAGAGGCTTCAACTGGAGTAAGGTCCTGCTGCCACCTAGACTTTTGATTTCTGGTCTCCAAACCTATGAGAGAAAAGAAGTCTGCCATTTTAAGCTACCTAGTTAGTGGTCCTTTATTAGGAGAGCCCTAGGAAACTAATCTACGGGGCAGCTGGACCTTGTTAGCTGGAACCCAGAAAGCTGAGATAGGATGAAGCCAGACCTTGTAGAGTCAAGTGAGGAGGAAGGGGGACCAAGGACATGGGCTCTCAGTGGGGCTTACCTAGCACTGGCTAGAAGATGAGCAAGGGGAACAGCCAAGCAATGCACCAGCCAGGTTTGATCCCTTTCTGGCTATGGGTGAGCTGTGCCCATTTTCCTATTGTGAAGCCCACAGAAGAGGGGGCAGTTAAGTCATTAATGTCATCACTGGCTGGCCCTATGCCCTTGAGCTTTACCTCATCATTCAGCAGCTGGCAAGCATCAAGAACTGCTTCCTGACTCCACCTGCTTTCACCCTGAGCTGGTCACCTGAGCTCTCTACGGGAGTGAACCTCGTCTTCCTTCCATGTACCCTCCTCTGGGTCCTTGCCAGTGCTGCAATAGTGTTTAACCTGTATTTACTTCTTGGTTGATTTGATATCACAACAGGAATACATAATATGGTGTTTGGGGTTTCATTTTAACTATGCCTGATAAATCTGTTAGAGTAGCTGGCCTTCAAATTCAAGGGTTCTGCACCCACAGATTCAATCAGCCTTGGATCAAAAATATTTTTTAAAAAATTCCATCTGTACTGAACAAGGACAGACTTTTCTTACCTATCATTATTCCCTAAACCATATAGTATAGCAGCTATTTATATAACATTGTACTATGTGTACTATTTATATAACATTGTACTATTATATATATATATATGTTTTGGTTGTTTTTGTTTTGTACCAGGGATTGAACTCGGGTCCTTGTGCTTGCACTGTACTATTATATTTATATACATCACACTAGGTATAATAAGTAATCTAGAGAAAATTGAAATATGTGAGGCAGTGTGCATAGGTTACATGCAAATATTATGCCATGTTACATCAGGGACTTCAGCATCTATGGATTTTGGCATCTGTGGGACCTAGAACCAATCTCTCCCAGATCCTGAGGGATGACGCATCTTTATAATCCTGGGCAGAAGCTAAGTCATATGGCAAGTATATTGTAGATCACATTGACTCAGTGCCCTCAGGTGGTGGAGGCATTGTCACTGAATATCACAGAATCTCCCAATTTTGGATTTTTTATTTCTACTTCAAAGTATTTCTGAGTTTAGAAAGTGCCCATTTAGCCTTTTCTCTTCCTTACATCAGCCTCTTTTATGACCCTAATCACCTGGCTATTCTGTTTTTTTTTTTAATCCTTTGTTTTCAAGAGTTCAAGGAGCAAGATAACCAGAGTGTGTTAATCAGCTTTTTGTCACTGTGACAAGATACTGAAGGGAAACAATGTAAAGCAGGAAAGGTTTATTTTGATTCATGGTTTTAGAGGGCTCAGTCCATCACTGGGTTCTGTGGTCTCTGGGCTGAGGTGAGCCAGAGCCACATGGTGGAGAATGTGTAGGGGAACAGAGCTGCTCACCTTGTGGCAGCCAGAAGCAGGGAGAAGGTGACAGGAAATGATGAGATAAGACAGTCTTCAAGGGTACACCCCTCACAACCCATCAATTTTAAGGGTCCCTACAATTGGGTTCCAGTGCTAAGTTTCTATCTCCTCCCAAGAGGCCATGAGATTATGAACCCATCAATGGATTAACCCACGGATGAGATCAGAACCTTATGATCCAGTTACTGCCCCAGAGCCCCACCTCTGATCACTGCCATATTGGGGACCAAGCCTCCAACACATGAGCCTTTGGGGGACACTTCAGACCAAACCCTAACAAAGAGGCATATGGTGAAAAGCTGCTCTCTTTCCTGCCCTTCCTTTCCTCTCCCTGGACCACAGTGGTGACTGTTGTTAGGTTCTTATTTATTTTTTCAGGACATGTCTGAAAATATCAACACATGCACGTATGTACTCTTAAATTCTATTTCTTATACCCAAGATAGCATATTGTATTCATTATTTGACACCTTACTTTATATACTCACACTTCACTGAAATATAATTTACAGTAAAACACACAAAACAAAAAAAACCAAAAAACCCCCACACAAAACATAAGTGTGAGGGCAATATATATTTTTCTTTTTCAAAATCATTTTTATGAAATGTTTTGAGAATATTTTTGAAAGTAAAGAGCTTTAGTGAGGCACAGTTGGCCTACAATAATACATTGCACGTATGTGTACACCTGATCTCATGAACCAGCACCACAATCAAAGCAGTAAACACATGCATCAGCCTCAGGAGTGTCCTCTCGCCTCTGTTTTTGTATTAGAGAGTAGGTGCATCTGGCTGAAGACTCTAGCAGCAAGCTGATTTGCACCTTCCTGGTAACTTCTTAGAGGCTTCTCCAGTTTCTAAAGAACCCAAAAGACAACAGAACTTAAGTTTTTACCACTCCTTAATCTTACTAATACCTAAATTTTGATGATTAAACATCTGACCTTAAAAGAGTTTGATAATATTAATTTAAAGGTCTCAGTATAGAAAGTTTATTGTGTCAAATGTAAGATTTCTGGTGTCAGACTTTCTGATCCTGGGCAGTTTGACTCACAAAACAGAAGAATCTTGAAGAAAATAAAATAAAACAAACAAAACAAAACCCAAAACTTCCTTGGAATTTCAGAATTTTCTTTGTATATAAGCCATGATTCTGGGAGGAAGGAAACGAATGCTTATGAAGTACATTCTATGTCAGGCACTTTATATGAAATGAGTAAGCCTCAACTGTAACTGCAACAGAGATGGGATTATTACCACCCTTACAGAAGAAGAAAAAGGATCTGAGAATCTGAACAAGAGTTAGAGATGAAACTCAGAGCTATATTTTAGAACCCATCCTTTATTTTTGATTTTTTAAGACAGGGTTTCACTTTCAAGCTGGCTTCGAAATCATTAGTTACACAGGCTGGCCTCAAACTAGCAGCGATCCTCCCGCCTCAGCCACCTGAGTGCTGGGATACAGATGAGTGACTCCACGCCAGGCAGAGCCCATCCTTTGTATATCATTGCTCTACTTTGTGTGGAGGACTGAGTCTACACAGCTGCATCCCTGCCTGCGAATCTATTAACAACTGATAGATGTATGGATAGATAAAAACACACATGCACACACACAGATATCTACATATCAGGATGTACCAGAGGTTACGCTTTATACACTTCCAAAGGCCATAGGAAAAAATATGTCAGTCTATACCAGAACACACCAGAACATGAAGACAAACTGGTCATGAAATTCATGGATAATTGTATTTTACCATCAACATAAATTTACATATATTGAGCTGTTTCCAAGTTGTTTCACCCTTTTCTTAACGACTGAATTTATTATGCTCTGCACTTCAGTGAGGACAAAGTAAGGATGAGATGTAGCATCCATTGGCAAAGACTGTATCGTGTTGCTAGAGAAGTGAGCCTCTGTATTCTCCAAAATTTCCACACAAAGACCAGCCTAAATTAGCAGCAAGAGAAGAGAAAGGGAACCAAGATAGCAGTCAGAGGCCCGCCAAGAAAATGACAGCCACCCAGAAGGGATGACCCATGAGAGTTCCACCGAAGGGCCACTTACCAAGGTGGAGCAGGCTTAGTGAAAAACAGCAAGAGATGGAGAAGTGACAGGATGGTCAACAGCAGGACATCACTGCCACCCTTGAATGTGAGAGCATGGTGGAGGCTGTGGGGCACTGGAACTGGTGAGAACAGTGCTGAGCTGAGCTCTAAATAGGTGAACTGAAGTCCTACTATGTCAGGTGTCAATACTCCATCCTCATCTCCCAACATACTCTGATTCTTTGTGTGGGATTCCAAGAGGAGACCAGAGGTCATGGCAGCTGTGTGGATGCAGCCCTCAGAGGTCAGCCTCTCAAGGCACAGAGCAGAGAGGAAAAGGACTGAAAGTGAGGGTGATCGCTGAGGAATAGGTGGAGAAGACAAGTGTAAACCTGTGCTACGGGGAATTAGAGAAAGCTTTCCTGGGCAGTGGATTAAAGGAGCAGTTACATGTCCCTTGAATCTCAGAGTCTTAAATTCGCTTCATTTCTTAACCCAACAGCTTGCCCTGGTTCGCAACAGAAGCTCTGTAAAGCAGGGCTTTATTCTTATTGTAGTCATCATTTCCTGCAGAACACAGATACAAGTGCCAGCTGTGTAGTTCAAGCCTTGCTGAAGAGGCGGTAATGGGTCTATTCTTAGGGATCACATTGTGATGGGTTAGCAACTTGACATTCAAGGTAGTAGGCGCCCAGATAACTCTGAATGCTGGTGTTGTTTATTGGCTTGAAAGAGGTCTTCCTCATTAACTCATTATCTTGCTGGAGAGGCACTTGCATTTTGGCTCCAGCTTTTAAATGATAGTGGCTCTATTTCCGACTCACTTGGAAACTATTATTAACTATTATTCCAAACAATACACTTGCATATTTGACAACCGGGAAGCCAAATTTAGCTGTGCAAATTATAGACAAATGCTCTCTTATAATGTCACTGTGATGTCCTAATTTTTAAGAAATTGAAGATTAACAAAGACAGCTTTAAATGTTTAAAACAATATTTTACATAAAAAGCCATTTCCCTTGAAAGATGCATAGACCTGTACAATGTTCCCAGAAGTCTCAGGAAGATAACTAATGTTCTTTCAAAGGAAGGGAAATTGCAGAACATCAAATATATGCAAAAACTCTTCAAAGCTGGAAGTGCCATCAACTTACTAATGAATTATGTTGAAACTGAGGGAAACCTAAGGTTCATTTCAGTGATTTAAACACCACACTCTTCCTCTCTTCTCCAAAAACCCCCAAGACAATGCTCATAATATCATACTGACCATTAGCTTATGTGATTTTAATGAATGACGAGACATTTCTGTGCTTCTGACTATAGCTCAAATCTTTGCCGAAAGTAATCATTTTTCATCAGGGCTCCTACACCTGCTTGACAAGAAAAGAGAGTGACCTTTGAAAAATATTCCATGGATCTGAATCATCTAAGTGTACTGTAGCTTTATTCTTACAGACAAGAGAAACCAAGAACATTTTGGATAATGGTGAAATCTATTAATACAACTGAATTTGAATCACACTTATTGGGACCCCACTGTACAATTTGGGGTAAGTTTCTTAACCTCTCTGAGCCTAGTCTTCTCTAAAATAAAGATAAAACTACTGTCCTACATGTTTATTATAAACAATAAATGGATTTGCATGTGAATACCATGCTCAATAAATGAGATATTTTTCCTAAAGGAAAAATATTTTTATTATACAGACTTCAGTGAAACAACCCAATCATAGTAATTCATGACCCTTCTTAGAGTTCAGAGCTCTGATATGAAAATATAGTATTGTATATATACAGAATATATATACTATATATACTATACATATATATATATATATATATATATATATATATAAATATCTCCACATCAGGTGATGAACATGATCATGGCCATCTTCCCCAGAATGGTGGAACAAATTAATCATGAATTTGTTCATGAATCAAGATATCTATATCTATATCTATATAAATAAATAAATGAATCTGGGAAAATATTATGTTTTCTGATAAACCAGTATAGCATATGATGACTTAAGGGAACTCTGCATCTATATTCAAACTCATCTCTTGAGATGCACAACCCATTTGGCTGGAATTACCTGACCGGGTAGCTCAGGTAGCCTAGATAGCCCAGGGACCATGAAAATTGGTGCAGGGATGCTAGTAGTACTTTTCTTGTATAATGGTTAGCATGACTATTGCACTGCTTACATATGGGAAAATAGTCCTTCTAGACATGGGAAGGACGTTGATGTGATGTGTTCTTGCTCTGAAGATGCTTCAAGATTTAAATATCTTCAAACTTACATGGTTTCAACATGACAGAACCTTTATAAGCCCAGTGTCTTTTTTCAGTTGTCTTTCTTGTCTAGATCCAGAGATTGGCTGAAGCTTTAGGAGAGGAGTAATGGGTTCTTTCTATTTCTCTGATTTTGAAATAAGTTCTTATGTGGTGGGTAATATCATTTTATAACATAATTTGTAATAATAAAATTTTGCTTTAAAAAATTCTTACAAATAAAGTATTGTTTCTTAAATATTTTAAAACATTGAAATTTATTTTCATATGTTTTATGTGCACTAGAATCATTGAATCCAAGTAAAGAATAAAACAGAAGAAACAGAGACAGGAATTAAAGAAATTTTTTCCCTAAAGGGGAAATTAGTAGTGAATTACCTTGATTCTGGAGCCTTGTGCCTCAGTCCAAATCCTGACTCACGTCTTTTAACTGTCGCATGAATCTTGGATAAGTCACTTGACTTCACTCTGCCTAAGTGCCTTTGACTGAAACTTAAGATATAACATAAGAATGTTCTGCAGATTACATCAATTAACATGTATTAAGTGCTCAGAGGAGCACGGACAGATAATGAACATGACAAATGTTAGCTTGTCACCTCTCTTGAAATCATTCTTTAGAATATTTCTAGTGGGTGACAATTTAGCCTTTATTTTGTTATACGTATTTATTTTAAGCTACTTTTTATATTTATTAAAGTTATACAGGACCTGGTTGAAAATCTAATTGTATTTAAAAGTTAATAACTGTTCTCACTTCTACAACCAACCAGTGACCTTGCTGTCCAGAGATGATTGGTTCCAATCCATTCTTGTACTTTTTTTTTTTGGTACCTGGGATTGAACTCGGGTCCTTGCGCTTGCGCAGCAGGCGGAGAAACCACTGAGCTAAATCCCTGGCCCTCCAATCCATTCTTTTAGCTGATTATTCTAGGATTTATTTCCCTGGTTCTAAATAATATGCATACACTGTTATCTTTTGATTTACTACTCTTAGATATGATCAATTAGTTTTTTTGATAGCAGGCAAATTTAGCTTTTGTACATTCCCTGTCTTAGTTACTTTTCTCATTCCTGAGGCAGAATATCTGACATTCACAAGTTAAAGGAGGAAAGTTTATTTCAACTTACAGTTTATAGAAGTTTCAGTCTATAGTTAGTTGGCTCCAAAGCAGGGTGGCATGGCAGAGGGGCATCGCAGAGGAGAAACAGTTCTTGTCTTGGCAGACAGAATGCAGCAAGCAGCAAGCTTCCCTTTCCTTTTTATCCTGTCTAGGCTACAAGCCTTTTGGTAGCTGCCATCACACCCATGGTGGGGCTTCCCATTATACCCAGAACTATGGTAATCAATTAGTAGGCTAATCCAATACTACACACCCTTAACCTTAGTATCACTCCCTTAACCCACATTCACCCGCACTAAATCCAGCTACCTCTGGAAAGACTCATCTATAACTGTATGAGGCTTTGGGGGAACATGTAGATACAAGCCATAATACTTCCTACCTCTGATTTTTTTTTTTTGAGGCAGGATCTCACTCTAATTCAAGCTGGCCTTGAACTCAATATGTAGTCCAAGCTAGCCTCAAATTCACAATAATCCTTCTACTTCAATCTCTTGAGTACTGGGATTACAGGTGTGTGCCACCACACATGGCTTCTACTTCTCTGATTCTATCAAAGTAGTTTTATCAAATTTATGGTTAAATCATATTTAGTGTTTATTATGACTGTGTATCTATTGTTTACTTTTGGGCCAAGTGGTATGCTATAACTATGGTTTATTTGTTTTAGAAATTTTAGTTTTTAGTAGAGATAATAATTACCTTATTTTTCCCTTTCCATATATCTCTTGATCTCATAATCATTCACATCTGCCAAAACCTATAGTAAAACCTCAGCCAGCAAGCATAATTTGTTCTGGAAACATGCTTATAATCCAAAGTGCTTGTATATCAAGTGAATTTCCCCATAAGGAATAATCGAAACTCAGATGATTCATTCTACAACCCAAAAATATTCATATAAAAATGAATACAATACTGTAATATAATAAAAATTAATAAAGAAAACACAAATATAAAGCAAAATTAACCTGCACTTACCTTTGAATACCTTTGTGGCTGGTGTGAGGGAGACAAGAGAGGAGTTACTGTGTAGAATGACTTTCGCTATGACTAACGGAATCACTGCTATCTATCAGCTCGATGGAATTTCTTTTCATGAAACTTTAACAAGGAACCTATCCAATGACACTTGCTTTTGCTTCTTTTTGAAGATTTCACAGAAATGTGACATTGCATTGCTGTTAAACACATTTATCATTTGCATTACTACAGCCTTATTATTCAGGTGGTGCCTTAATACAAAATGTTGCACTGTTTCCCACATTTTACACATCTCCCTAATCTCACATGAAGTGAGGGATTCCTCTGCAGGAATTCCCTCTGTAGGATTCCTTTTCTCCTCCTCTCCTGGAGATGAGATCTCCTCCATAACTTCTTGCTGTGGGGAAAACTATCACCCACAATCCCCAGTGTGTGTGGAAGGAGAACCATTGGCTCAGTGGTGATCATGGACGTTTGGCATCACATGCAACTCATATTGCAAGACTTACTTTATCAACTTAAAATTTATTAGAAATGTTTGCTTATCTGATGGAACACTCACAGGATAAGTTACTCACAATCCAAGGTTTTACTGTGTTTTGCTTTAAAGTACTCAAATAATTGAGGTAATAGCCCAATCCCATTGTGTTTTCAAAAGGCTTCCCTCTAAACTCTTTATCCTCCTGCTCCAATTTACACTTAATTGACCCCTAGGCCTGTTACACAGGTCCATCCTAGATTTTCCTTACACTTTTCCTGTGTGCTACATCTTTATTTTACCTTACTGCCTTATTTTTCTTTAGCATACCCTCTAGAAGTTTACTAAGAAAAGGTACATCGAAGATACAATTATACATTCCTTGCATATTTGAAAAGGTCTTTATTCTCATAGTTGATTGATCATTTTGGTGGTTATAGGAATTCTAGGTATGAACACAATTTCACTCAGAATTTTGAAGTTAACCTTGGTTCAACAGCTTCTGCCTTCCAGTGTTGCTGTTGAGTATCTGATTTCTTTTGCGTGTGACTATTTTGTTTTCTCTAAATGCTTTTGATAGTTTTCTCCTTTTTAAAAAATACCTAACATACTTTTAAAGTGGGTCATTGTTTATTCACTCATATGCTTGACATTATATGATTACTTTCAATCTGAGGACTTATTATTTCAGTTCTGGGAAGATTTCTATTATTTCTTTCACATTTTTCCCTCTTCTGTTTCTTTCATTTTTTCCTCAGAACTACTACTAGTTGATGTCAGACTTCCTGAAATGACTCTCTAAATTTCCTACTTCTGTCCTTTGACTTTTCTTCTCTTCCTTTGCTATTCCACTTTTGGAGATATTGCCTCAAATACATTTGTTGATTTCCTTCTGAGTATTTAAACATTAATGTTTCAGTTTTAATAAATAATATTTGCTTATAGTTCAAAATTATAAAAGAGACTATAGGTAGAAGTAAGCCTCCCTGTGGCTCCCACTCCTTAGTCAGTTTACCTCCTTGGTGGAGATATTTGGCACAGCAGAGGTAGAGAGAGAGGCTTGGGGCTAAAACACAGGCATATTATGACAGTTTGCATACTGGATGATAGAACTCCCAGTTCCCTTTTTCACCTTATTGTTGGAATGCAATCATTCAAGTAATGTTCTCCTAGACAGGAACTGGTTGCATGCTTTGCTAGGGAATACAACTTTGACTGTCAGATTATTAGATCCTTTCTCCTGACTTGGTAAGATTCCCCCAAAGTAGAATATTCTAATGTCTTGTTTAGACGGTGGAAGCCTAGTTGATAACATTCTGAGGAAAAGAGCTTGTGGGGGGGTGGGGTGGGGGTTGCTCGAACATTCAGTACGTCATTTCGACTTGAGTTTTCTGTTTCTGTTCTGTTTTGTTTTTGCAGTGCTGGGGGTGGAATCCAGGTCCTTGCACATGCTAGGCAAGCACTTTACCACTGAGCTACACCCCAGCCCTATTTTTCTGTTTTTAAAATTGTGTTACTACCTTGAACTATGCTTGGCCTCTTAGTCTAGGAATCCTTTGTTTTACCTTCTTTAAAGAATGTTAAACCTTTATTTTGTGGGGTGGAAGAAGAAGAGTCATCGATTACATTGGATATGGGAATGATAATTCTTTATTTCCCCATTCTTTACAATGCATAATTTCTATTAATCTGGTTTCTTGCTTACTGACAATTTCCTTCGTTATCTCTATTTTATTCTGTGGCTATATAATAAATACTTTATTTCAGCTATTATATTCCTCAGTGCTAGGAATTCTATTTCTTATAGTTTCTATATCTTTGCTAAAATTCCCTATCTTTTCTTCATTATGAGTATATTTCTTTTACATCATTGATGTAACACATGTACTTTAAAATTATTATTTGCATACTTCAAATATTTGGGGCTTGTCAAGGTCACTTCATTTTCTCTTGAGAATGGATCACATTTTTCTTTTCCTTTAGGTGTTGGATAATTTTGGATTGTATTCTAGATATTCTGAAAGTTCTCTTGTGCATAATCTGAAAGAATGTTATTGTATTCTATTTATTTATTTTAGTTAAAAATTGTCTGCATTGGATTTAAATTAAAAACTCTGATTTTGGAAGGCAGCTCAAACCTCCTTTTAGTTCTTGCATATTTAGCTAGGCTGTTCCCATATTGCCCTGTACACATGCAGGATGCCTCCTAAGTCATCCAGATATTTGGGCAGCATTTACAATTTGTAAAGTTTATATTTTGTGGCTCCCCTTCTCTGGCTCTCTCCTTTCTAATGTTAGCTCTTATTTTTCAGTAGTTGTGGTTGCTCTGAATGCTTTTCTCTGGTTCTTCAGGTCAGAAAAACAGCAGTTTTTGTTTGTTTGTTTGTTTTAATAGGAGTTTCAGCAGTGCCACCTGGCTACCTTCCCTCTGTCCAAGAAGCAAGACACACAAAAACAGAAACTTACCTTACTTCCTGTGCCATTATTATCTTCCAAATATAAAAGTCGAATCTGCCTGCTTTTGTTTACTCTATTGTACTTCAGATACATTAAAAAAAATTTTCTCAAAGTTTATTTGTGCAAGTCCAATGGGAGTCTTCTATACTATATCAGAAATGGACTGTTTCTAACAAATTTGTAGCAAGTCTATTTTCAGTTGTTAACTCAACTTCCACAGTAATTTGGTGCCGCCAATTTTTGAGTTGGTTTGAGGTTATGTGGTACAAGTGACAATAGCCACTACTACTATATTCACCCCTAAATTTGTGTGTGTGTCTCAGCATAAATAATATGTAAACAAAGTGGGAAGTAACGGAAGCTACTCTTCCATTTTGTCTCAGTTGTTAAGTTGTTTTTTTTTTTCAGCTCTTATGGATCAAAATAAGAACCTTCCTTTAAATCAGTACTGTTTAAAATGTGACTAGGAACTTCCCAAATCAGAATTTCCTGGAGTGCTTGTTAAAAATGCAGATTTCTTGGACCTTACTGAAATGTCCCTGATTTAGATTATAGGAGTGGCATCTAAGAATTTGCTGCTAGCCAATGGTTCATAGTACTGCTTATCATTCTTAAGACATTAAGCTGCATAATCAATAACTTGCTTCCTGATGTTGGTTTTGCTTTCTAGATACCAGGCTGCTGGAAGTCTTAAATTTGTCTTAAATGGACCTGGTATTACTAGTAGACACAGAAGCACCTGGTTTTAAGTCAGCAAGTATGTTTCAGGATGACAAGTACAAATAGTTTTGAAGCATTCTGCATGATAAGGAATTGTTGGTTTTTATCTTTTCCCAGAGTCAGTTTGAAATGAGTTTTGAAATAAGACTTCAGTTCTGAAATGTGGAGGTGCTCTAAACATCTATTAAGATAAATATTGTGAATTGCTGTTAAGAAGCCACCACAGTGTACAGCAAAAATGACCCCTTTGCTAAAAAGAGGTAAGTTTATCTCTGTTGTCTTTGATTTCCTTTTATTCACATTTGGGTAAGCAATATTAATTATATTGTTCTATGTGATCATAATGCCATAAAGCCAGTCATTTTAGGATCCTACATGCATACTAGAAATCTCTTTGAAGGTTATCTCCTTAACTTTGGGAATTGAATTTTGTCCTTACCTTACTATAAACTTAAAAGCACAAAGAAAGTCTATTTAGTCTGCTAGATGAATTAGATACTGGCTCCATTCTTTTTGTTTTGTTTTGTTTTGTTTTTTGTATATCTTTTTATTGGTACATTTTAGGTGTACAATATAATGACATTCATCATTGGAGATATGCATCTTTACATAATCTCTCTTGGTTCTTATATTTTCCCCCTTCCCCTGCCCTCCCTTCAACCTCTCCTTCCCTCCCTATTTACAAAGACTTGGTTTCCTTTTTTTCATTTTCTCATATTAATTCCATTCCCTTCTTTCCTT
>NW_004624839.1:6081335-6139245 GCF_000247695.1 Heterocephalus glaber
ACTATGGGGACAATCTTTGCTGTTATGTGAGAAATTATTTCTGATTTCATTTTTTCCAGATCCTCTTTTGTTGCTAATTCAGGGAGTCCAGGTGGTTGAGTATCAGAGTGTTCCATCTTGTTTCCCTTTGAGGTTGCTGTGGGTGATCTGGAAGTCTGGTTCTGAGGCTTGTTTACCTGTCTTCTCATTTCAGTGGAGGGGGGCCTGTTCATGGTGACCACGTGGCTCACCTCCTCTGTGCTGGGAACTGTGGCATGCCTACCCAGAAGGCTCCTTCACGTTGGGATCCACAGCATGCCTACCTGGAAGCCTCCTTCATGCTGGGAGTTGTGGCACGCCTACCCGCAAGCCTCCTCCTGGCTGGGAGCTGTGGCACACTGACCTGGAAGTATCCTCTGGGCTGGGAGCCCTGGCATGCCAACCTGGAGGCCTCCTCTGTGCTGGGAGCTGTGGCACACCTACACAGAAGCCTTCTCCAGGCTGGGCTGGCTCCATTCTTGATTCATGATACTCTAAGCAATCAACTCAGTAGATTTGTTTTAGAAAAGTCAGTGTCTTGGTGGAGAAGTAATGCTAAAGAAATGTAAGATTATCCTTTCCCTGGGGACTTCATAATATTGTAATCTTATAAGCTTACATATTCATAAGGTAGTAGCAGAAATACAACTAGATGATTTCTTGGCTTTTTGGAAAATCATGGGTTGGTGCTAATGTATGTGACACTGGCTGTGAGCAGAACAGAAACTCTGCAAAGGGAATGATCTTTGGGCTGGGTCAGTGGAATGAGCTTCACAGAGAAGATGGATCCTCAGGGACAGACTAAGATTTGAAGAGGTGTATGCTAGTAGGAGTGCCAGTGCATTGCAGACAGGTGCATACCAGGAGCAGACACAACAATGGAGGAAATGGACTTTTGGGCAGATGTAGCAAAGAGCTGGTCCTGACTGGGACAGAGTGTGTTCTGCAGAGTTTGCGATTGAGGTTTGCTGGAGCAAAGCTAGATGGTGGAGGTTTAGGAGAGCTTTGTAGGTAAAAGAGCCTGGGGTTCTTGTTAGACTGTTTAATGTGAACAGTGAGGTAGCAACTTGTTGGTGAATGTCTTTGATTCATTTATTACCTCAATTTCTTCAGATTATCAATTGAGTGAAAACCAGTGAGTCACTAAAGAGCACAGTACAATCCATGTCTATAGGTTTTGTTTTGATTTCAATAACAACACCAGAGAAACAAAGAGCACTTTTCTGCAATAAGGGCAATTCTTATAGAGTAGATAGTTGGCCAATGGGTGATGTAGATGAAAAGAAGAAATAGTGATCTTTTGGAACATTATATCTTGTTGGAATCATCTTTGTTTCCTCAGGCTAAAATCTCTGAGACCTTCAACTTTCTTAGCCCTCAATTTTTTATGAGGTTAGAGTTAATGCTGAGAATTTTGAAATTCTCTGAGTAAATAAAGTTTTTGTACCTGTGTTAGAGTTTTCTGTTTTTTGTACCTGGCATGGATAGTTGGCTTATTTGCATAAGAATGCACAAGTGTGTTTTGGAATTTAACCCAAACAGGGACTTTTAGAAATATCTGAAGTTAGGAGGACCTTTGTCTTATGAGTACAAATTTTTTTTAATGGATTTTGCTTAAATTCTTTTATTGGTACATTTTAGGTATACAATATGTTTACATTTATCATTGGGTACTTGTACCTGTCCATGATGTGTCTTGGTTCTTATTTTTTCCCCATTCCCTTTTCTCTCTTCACCTCCTCCACTCTTCCCTATTTACAAAGACTTTGTTTCCATTTTTTCCTTTTCTCATAATTTTTCCTTTCACTTCTTTCCTTTCCCCTTCCCCTCCCACTTCCCCTACTCCTTTGGACATTTTCTTCCTATTTCAAATTATCAATTATTCATTTTATTTATTTTAATCCTTATTTACACTTTCAGTTTCTCACACTAGAGTAACTATTCAGTATTTACACATGTGTGTAACTTTTTAAAATGTCTTTTTAACTGTGTACTTAAATGCTCTGTATTCTAAGGAAAGTTACTCCAAAGTTACCATACACGCTAGAAGAAGAATATGTGGACATAACTGAACCCATTTTTATTTCTAATTGAAATAAAATTGCGTCTCTTTCACACTTGGCTTAAAATATTTGGCTTTACTCACTGATCCAAAATTCAAAATAATTTCTTCCTCTTGGTCTTGTACTATTTTTTCCCCTGAAGATCATTAAATTCAAATCACTTGAGATGGCATTAATCTTCTCTAGTTGAAACTTTGGAATACTTTAGAACTTCAAACAGGTTGAGTATCTGTGTCCCAGAAGAAATGATGAACTATTAGTATCACAAAGTTCTCTCTTAACTCAGAGCACCCAAATGGTTTTCTCTTCTACAGCTGTTGTTTACACCCTAGGTGCAGATTTTTTAATTGCTTTCTTTCTTTGTTTTAGAAATTTTCTCTTAGTTATTCTTATTTTTCAGACAGTAAAATTGAGACTAGAAAAAGTAAGCACTGTGCCCGTGTCTTGGTTACATATATCTTTTTTCAGAGGTAGGGTACTAGAGATGGAACTCAAGATCTTCACATTGAGGTAAATCCCCAGCTCTTTTAAATTTCTTTTCTTTTTTTTAAATTTTGAAACAAGTTCTTCTAAACCGCAAAGTGGCCCTGCTGGGCTTGCCTTTGAGGTCTTCTTGCCTCAGTGTCCTGGAGTGCTGGGATTACAGGCTTGCATGACCACACCCAGTTTATATATATTGTTTTGGGGAGACAGAGATAGAAATAAAAGGCAGGCCTTCCAGTCCAAATCTAGGCTCTATTAATGTCTAAGGTTTGGCCTTATGAGACCCTAAGCCGGTGATTCACCCACTGAGCCATAGTGGGGTCTATAAAGGAGGCAAGAGGGATTTAAAATTATTTTTATTATTGCAAAAAGTCCCACAGACATTGCATATTTCCCAAAATAAAACTGCATTAATTAACTAGAATGTCATGGCATTTTTGCTTTTGATTGGAGTTAAATTAATTCCGTTTGATAACATTGATTATCATGCTGATCTGAAGCTGTGATTATAGTTATATATGTCTTAGATGATTAAAATATGAAAATAGGTTGATTATGCCTTAATAAATGCAGTTTATTTGATAAGACAGAATTTACAAGACCTGAAATCGAGCACAAAAAATATGACAAATTTTAAGAAGTCCTTCCATTATATACTAAACAGTAGGAGTGCTGAAGCACACTAAATTCTAAAATGTATCAAAGATTCTTTTTTTTATTCCCTGATTTTCTGTTTATTCCTATTCTTCCCCAGGACTGTGCCTAGACTGCAGGGATGCTCTATCACTGAGGCTATTTTATTTTACTTATTTTGAGGCAGTCCTACCACGTAGTCCAGGTTGGCCTCAAACTCACAGTCTTCTTCCTCAGTCTCCCAAATGCTGGGATTACAGGTGTGCACTGCCACATTCAGTCTTCTCAGTCCTCTTTTCATTTTTATATTGAGACAAAGTCTTGCTAAATTGCCAAGGCTGGCCTTGAACTTTCCTCAGCCTCCAGAGTAGCTGGGATTACACTCATATGCCACCACACCCAACTGATTTTCTACTTCTGAAAGTCATGCTTTAAGTTAAAAATTTCTGTTCTATAAATTTTATTTTATCAAAAGATATTAGAGAAATGAAATTATTATATCTTCTTGAGATAAAAAGCAGCTCTTTAGGGAAGTCTCTTTTTTTAAAAGTATCTCAAATGGCAATGATCACAAAAACTTCCAGTTTCTCTTCATTATAGACTTGCATTGCTGAATATGTTATTGTTTTGACTTCTGTTCCCTGAGGATGCTTGGAAAGTGAAAATTCTTCTCCCCACCCAATTGAATGTAATTTAAAATTTCATTGACCAATACTAAGTACTTTCACTTTGTGGGGAATGAAGAATTCATCAGCACTAAGCTTACAAAGCCATTCATCCAAAAAGTGAAACAGAAGAGAGTATAAGTCATCTCAATGTCTTTCATGTAACTAAACATGCCCATGGCACGCTGCTTGAACACTCCCTCCAGAGTTTCTCCCCATGCGTGTAGACATCTGCTGTACAATCCAAATATTCATACTTCTGAATGACTGGAGGATACTTGGTCCTGAGTGCTTTCTGGTCCTCAGTTAAATTGTAATCTCTAACATCTTCCTCTTCCTGCACCATGATTGCAGAATTGAACCTTAAAGATTCTTTTGGAACAATAAAATTTCATATATTTATTCTTTCTAGTAGCTTTAACATAAACAGTATAAAGTCACATTTCTCTTTCTTGTATTTTTGACACTAATTATGGCTACAATTCATCCACCAGCTAAAGTCTGTCATCGAAAGCTGTTTAGTTTTAATTATGTGTGTATTGACTTTTCTAATTCCGACTTAATAAATTGAGTTATCTGTGGATGCTGATCATAGATTTAAAAGAAGCCATTTGAAAGCAACCACACAAGTATTATATTGAGAAACAGAGAAAAGATAAGTTTATCATTCTGTCAAAAGTCAATAGATACCATTTTCACATGCCAACAACACTTAATAAGGGCGGTTAAGCCAGTTTGGAAAGTATAAATAGAAGCATAACATATTTTCTGATCTCCGATGAGTCATTAGGCTTGTCAAAGATGTTTCTTTGAGGAAGTAGCTTGCTTCTCTAGCTAAGGCCACAGGTTGGGGTTTTTGTAATCATGCTCAGATCACTGTGGCTTTGGGCGTCACTTTTCTGACTCACTTGGCTCTGGCTGCTTTACACAGTCTAGAGTTCATAGTGCTGAAGGGCAGTGACTGAGCTCACTGTTCCCCAGGGCATGCCCTTTAAAGGTTAAACTGGTAGGGGGGATGGGAAAGGCCCTGGGCCTTGAGAACTTGTGAGAACAGGTGACCTGCTGAGTTTAAGCCACTTTCCTCTCACCTGTATTCGGATTCCAGAGACCACTCTGGAGTATTTCTTGACCCTAAGGAAACATCAAGAAGGACCCCTTCTGTGGGCTTCATGCAAGTTTCCATGAACTTGAAGGCACCAGAACTTGCTTAGGAGTCATAGGAGTTATTTGCACAATCTCTTCCTGTCTATTGGAACACATTACACAAAGCATGAGACAATGACAGAAGCAGCTTCTTATATTTAGGTGCCTCAGGGACAAAGGGCAGGATGGATGGTCTCTAAGGACCTTCTAGTCTCTAACTTTCTGTAACTCACAGTTTCATTGAATAGGAAACCTCAGACTAAAGGTCACCCTGGTACAATACTATTGACTAAGTTGATATCAGCTAGTTGGGAAATTTATATGTGTGCCAGACTCCTTGGGGAAGGGAGAAGTTAGGTTGAGACAAAGTATATGCTTCAAAGCACAAATTTTAGTATTGAAAAAAATTTCACATCTCTTACGTGTTTTTTTTTTGGTACCAGGGATGGAACTCAGGTCCTTGAGCTCCAGCAACAGGCGGCGAAACCACTGAGCTAAATCCCTGACCATAAAAATTTCACATCTGAAAGACTCCTGTTTTCTTTTTGCTGGTCCAGAAAAGACCAGTTCTGATACTTTAAGCGAGTATCTGCAATGGAATCTTTTATCCCAGAAAGTTGAAGGAAGATTTGAGTTATGTAACTTTCCATGCTCCCAGACATGTCTTTCAAATTCTTAACTTTCTGTTTGTCTTCATCCTAAGCTCTCTCCTATGCATAGGATCTGTGGGGCTCAACATCTGTGATCACTCTGCTAAGTATTTATTACTAAATCAAGTGTCATTTATTTAGAATTTACTCTGGGCTATCCCTCATTGTTCTAAGCCTATCTTATTTAATCTTTACAATATCCTTATGATTTACCTTTTTCCTCATTTTACAAATGAAGAAATGGGAGATTTTTGAGAGACTGAGTAATTTACCTGAAGTCATATAAATGTAGAAAAACAGGAGTCAGACTAAAGTTGGCTTGACTGGAAAGCTTGTGTTCTCAATCACTATTCTATAGTGTTCCCCTTCCTGTTGTTGCAAAGGTGAATACTACATGCTCTTTTGCTCTGTGGAGAGTGTAGTACTAGCAGAGGTCCTCTGCTTAAAGTGATCCTTTGTAGTGGAGAAGAGGGGGCGTGATGGGAGGGATTCTTTTGCCACCTTCCCCAGGAAAGTGGAAATACACAACCCAGTACCATTGAGAGAAATCTAAAAATAGATACACACAAAGCAAAAATCCACATTTTATAAGAGCATATTCAAACAAAACAGCATGTATCAAGCCCATAGATTGGTGGCTCTTGGGAATAGGAAGTAAGAGTGAGAAATAGGGCTAAAGGGTAACAAATAGAAGGGGTCTTATGAGAAGCTAACATGGGAACTGAGAAATATAATTAACGAAGTCATTCATACTTGAGTTTCCCCTGCCTCCTCTTCCAAGGGAAAAGTAGATCAAGTTAAGACAGAGTGTGGAATAACAAGGAAGACCTGATTGAGTGCCTTCTTTCTCACAATATGGAATCACTAATTTAGTCATAGATTGGGTGAGTTTTAATGCAAACATCAGCTACACACAAGCATGAGATTGGCATCACAAAACATTTCATTTTGCTGTAGAATAAAAGGTTAGAGATCCCATCATTGATAAGTTAAATGTATATAGATGAGAAAAAGTCTCAGTGTGCAAAGCAAAATATGCAAGTAAGAAAGGACTGTCACAACTACTTTGCAGATGAGAAGACCAGGGTCAGAGTGCTTGAAGGAGTAGCTCATGATGACACAGCAGGTTTGGGCAAAACCCAAGTGACAACCAGTTCTCTTCCCATTGTCCACACTGTGTCTACCTCACCTGCCTTAGCTGGCCTCTGAACCATTTCTCTGTTGAACAAAGGGTGGATCTGTTTGCCAGTTTTTCTTCCCTTTATTGCCTTGGCTTGGGCACAGCTTTGACTAAGGAGGGTACTCAGTAAATGTTAATATTAAGATAACCTTTGAATCTTCAGACTCTAATAAGGAAATTAGCTTTGTAATATTTGTTCTGGATGGGTATGGCCTTTCATTTTACTCTAGGTTTAGATCTCTGGGCCACCTGTAAGGAACTATGAATTTTACTAAGCAAAAGATGATGATGTTTATATCTCGGCTTTCAGATGAGTCCAGACTGCAGGTGAGCAACTAAATGTGTAGCAAATTTTGGTCTGCAGGCATTTGAGTATGTATCTTAGAAGGAAAGTATAAAAGTATGAATTAACAAAGATAGTTGGAGTGGACCCAAAGGTAGAGTGTGGCTGTGACAGGTGAGTCCACCCAAGCTGGGCTCCTGTATCTACCTGACTCCTTGACTCTGGGAACTAAAACAAAGACAGAAAAATGACATCCAATCTATTGAGAGATAGCACAAAACTTTTTGTGAAAGGTGAATGTTTGGGAAATGCTAGGCTAGGTGAGTGAAAATCTTTGTAAGTCAGAGCGATCTAAAAAGGCAACTCAAAATCCAACTTTTATAAACAGGAAATAATGATTTTTTTTGTATTAAATTCTTTTATTGGTACATTATAGGTATACAACACAATTGCATTTCTCATTGGGAATTGTACCTTTACATAATGCTTGGTTCTTATTTTTTCCCCATTCCTAGCCCTCCCTTCACGCCCTCCACCCTTCCCTATTTACAAAGACTTTATTTCCATTTTCTCCATTTCTCATCATTTTTTCCTTCCCTTCTTTCCTTTCCCCTGCCCCTCCCACTACCCCTATCCCTTTGGACCTTTTCTTCCTATTTTACATTATCGATTATTCATTCCAATCATTGGTACATTTTAGGTATACAATATAATGACATTCATCATTGGAAATTTGCACCTTTACATAGTCTCTCTTGGTTCTTATTTTTCACCCTTGCCCAGCCCTCCCTTCAACCCCTCCAGTCCTCCCTATTTACAAAGATTTTGTTCCTATTTTAGGAAATAATGATTTTAAAAGAAGATAAAGCTAACTATTTGGTATTTACACATGTGTGTAACTTTTTAAAATGTCTTTTTAACTGTGTACTTAAACGCTCTGTATTCTAAGGAAAGTTACTCCAAAGTTACCATACACGCTAGAAGAGGAATATGTGGATATAATTGAACCCATTTTTATTTCTAATTGAAATAAAATTGAGTCTTTTTCACACTTGGCTTAAAATATTTGGCTTTACTCACTGATCCAAAATTCAAAATAATTTCTCCCTCTTGGTCTTGTACTATTTTTTCCCCAAGAAGCTTTTTATATCTGATATATTTAATGTGGCTATTTGGGTCAATGAAACTTAACAGAATTCATACATTACTGCCCATCTCTTTGTGGTCCACCCTTCTACTTAGCAGGTGGCTAGTTTTTACCTCTATGGGAAGGAAATAGTATGAGACAAATAGAATCAAAACTAGACTACTTGAATTTTCTAAATATTCCATTCTGTAGACTCTTATAGCAATGGTAGCAGTCTTTTATATTTGTCATGCCTTAGGCAGCCTACAGCATGGTATCAAATACATGATTAGAATCTCACAGTTGTGCTTTTATGTCATCAGAGGTGTTGTTGTTATCACCCCCTCCTTCCATTTACAGACAGAAAAACTGACATTCTAAGAGCTTCTGTGAGTTGCCTAGGAACTGAGGGTTAGTAAGTTGCAGAGCTGTGATTCAAATTTAAACCTTTTGATCAATTTTATTTGAACCCCTGTCTAGTGTTTCTCATTTGTTTGTTTTGCTTTTTACCAGCCTGAATTTTTATTCTCCATTAGTAGCTCATTCTACTCCCCAGGTCTTCATAGGCTGCTGACCTCCAACAAAACTATAGTCAAAGGCTGAGTTCTGACCCAACTGCCCTGGATAAGAGTCTCAGTCAACTCACTCATTCTTATTTGCACAGAGAGGATTGTATTACTGGGTCATCTTTGTTCCAATCCATGCTTCCGGGTTCATTTGTATACAGAGAAAACTGTGTTTGGGATTTGCAAAACTCAACTGAGTTATTTCCTTGTTTCAACATTGGCATATTTTTTAACCCATGCTGTACCAGTTTTTAAAACTTGGGAAGAGGAATGAAACTATGGGTGAGTTTGAAAATGTTGAGAATGTGAATGGACTCAGACTGGAGTGTTTCCAGTAGGGGAAGATACTTGGTGATGTATCAGTTTCTTTGTTTGTTAAGGATGGAATGAGGGTGGAACAAATGTATTTTGAGAGAGAGAGAGAGAGAGAGAACTTTCACAGAGGGCTTTCACTGATTGACTTAAAGGTAGGAACCCTGAATTCATTATCCTTGGATCCTGCTCTCATTCCCAGCCTAGCACCTAAAATAACATTGATCCATTGAAAACATATGGCAAATACATTGTTGTCTCCATCAATGACAAAGAACCCCAATACCTTGCTTGCCTGCCCCTTGCATTGCTGAGTTCCTTTCCTACTGGTGGTTCAGGACTTTAAATAGCTTTGAATAATTCCTCTATTTTGAATTCAGAGACATCAATCCAAAGAAAGCCATGCCATGGGTCTCCTGTTCCATGAACCAGCTCCAGGGGAAATATAAAAATGGTTATATTTAGAAACAGAGCCATTAGCAGCTTTATTTTCTCCTAGGGATCCTCTGCCTACAGAAAAGAGACTGTCAAGTATTTTCAATCCAACACCTTCTCTTTAGGATTTTGACATCTTGTACCCTGTTTGGACTGCAGTCATCTTCCAGATGTGATGATGCTCAAAGGAGCTGTGGGTATGGACCAAGGAGACTGGTGTGCAAACAACCAGGAAGCCAGGTGCCGCCATTTCTCCAGTCCACACTCACCCCCGAGCCTCCAAGTCCTGACTGACAAAAGGGTCTCTGGAGTGGCACTTCTCAAAGTATGACCCATGGTGTCAACCAAGGGTATTACTTAATCTGTCAAAGCCTTGGTTTTTTGATCCTGTGATACACCTCAACAATAAGAACCAATAAGGTTATTTTTCAGATTAAAAGAAATAACGTGTACCCAAAAAACCCCTAAAACAAACCAAAACAAAAAACTTTGCCCGGACCTGGACTCCTAGGAACTGTTGCTTCCTTGGTCATCCTGTCCTTTTCATTTCAGTGACTAGATAGACACAAAAATGCTGGAATTCTTGTAGTGTCTTTCCACCCTCTTTTCTATGTGGCTCCTTTGCTTCAAAGTCCTATTTGAGTTCCATCTCCTCAGTGAGTCTTCTCTAAATGTCACCTTGGAGGTCTTTGTGTGCTTTTGGGTTGTTTATATTTCACTGGAGTGGTCTTTGCTGAGTTTAATCTGAGAATGGGCACCACTCCCCTACTCCCGTGTCCCTAGGTGAGTTACTTTACATGAAAGGAGGACTCAAAAGGGGATCCTTGAGTTGGAAGTTTGAGATGTTGTTAAGACACTTAGGGGACAGGGGCAAGATATGACAGTGGTGGAGGGGTGTCTAGTTGAACCTGTTTGGAAAGGGGCAGTGTCCTTCTCATTTCTGTATAACTGGCCCTCTGTATCCATGGGTCCTATATCAAAAGATTCAACAAACCATGGGTTGTGTGCTATGTATTCAGGCCTACTGTGGCTGCATCTGTACTGACATGTACACACAACTTTATTTCTTGTCCTTATTCCCTAAACAATAGAGCATAATAAATATTTACATAGCATTTACTTTGCATAGATAATTGAAAAATGATTTAAAGTATACAGGAGGATGTGGATAGCTTATGTGCAAATAGTGTACCATTATATACAAGGGACTTGAGCACCTGGATTTTGGTATCCACGGGAGGTCTTAGAACCAATTCTTTACCCCATTCCTCACAACCTGCATTGACACCAAGGGACAACTGTATTTCTTCAGGGAACCAGCTAGTCTCTAGTACAGTGAGGGCTGGAGGAATACAGCTCTTTCATGCAGCATTTGGATGGCAGATTTGGGGAGACAGGAAAATAGACCCTGAAATGAGCAGTCTCTTCTCACTTGAGACCAGGAGAATTCCCCACCAAGCCCTGTGAGAGAACAAGAAGACCAGAATTATAGACAGACACCAAAGACATGCCAGAATGCTCTGAGACATACCTGATGGGGAGGTGCTGACATAGATGAGAGGGATGATGAGACAGTAGTTTCTGACCTCATTCATGCTTATGGGTCAATTATGCTCTGAATAATGCAAACAGTACCAGTGCATATCATGACTCACTGGGTAGGAGAGTAGGGCCTGTAGAAGTAGGTGAGTACTACCAGTTCAGGATTGGCTGACATAGCAATGGGAGTCTAGAACTTCATTCCCTGCTGGAGCTTGAGCTACTGTTGCTGGATATTCAAAGCAAAAGAGGAGAAGAGAACAATTTACTATTTATTAAGATTTTGCTTATAACAACAGGTCCTATGTTGCACTTACATCCCCTAATTCCATCTCTCATGGTCAGGATCATTTTTTTCCTCCACTTCTTTTTGCATTATTTATGATCTTGGAGGATTTCTGCAAAAAAGGTTTTAGAAAGGGGTTGATTTAGAATTGTACCAAGAAACTCCAATGACTAACAGTCCCATTACATCTAAGAGAGAATTTTAATTTGGTGGTGTACAAGTAGAAGAGAGCTAAAACTAAGGTGATAGCTGTGACCAAAGATGAGTCATTTTGCCCGTCTTTGAATTTGGCTTTTCTTAATTGATATTTCTTTAGGTTATTAAATCTATTCATGCTAAAATAAAAGACAATGGTCATGAGCCTCACAGAAAATTTGAAGGATGTTTTGCATGTCTTTTGATTTTTTCTTTTTTCTTTTTTTGGTACAATGTTCAAGTACCATGGCATTATTTTCAGTAAAGTTACTGGACCTGTATGTAGGTCAGCTAGCAGCCTCCCCAAGGTCCTTGCCTGCCAAGGAGCCAGCTGGGAAGCCCTGCTGAGTCCTCAGGTGAGTGTCTCATTTCTTCAAGCCTTTGCTGGTGGCTTGAAGAACTGGCAGGTCAGCAACAGAAAATGGGCAGAGCCTACCTTGGTGGTGGCTCCCAGGATGGACAGCTGCCTGCCATGTGTCCAATCCCAGGTCCAAAGCAAACAGCGAGCAGTGCCTTCCTTTATCCTAACTGCTCTCCTCTTTCTCTCAAGGTAATTGCAGTGTCTCCTGGCCCACAGTTAACCTTTTAAATGCAAATGACAAGGAGAATGCCAGGGACCAGGAAACAGTGCTCATTGCCTTTAATGTTGTCACCTTCTGTTACCCAGGTGCATGGCCTGGATTTAATTCAAAACTCCATGTTCCTGGCACACTGTGAACCTTAGTGTGGTCTAATGGGCTGGGCTGGTTTCCTGCTGGGCCAGTACTATGTTGGCAGGATGTTTCCCCTGCCCCAGACACAGCCAATACCCCTGGCTGTGCCTTGAGATGCCCTTTTGTTCTTCACTACGTGGCCCTGGATACAATTGTCCTTAGATAGGTTTATCATGCACAGTGTGTTCTCATCACTCTGCAGCTCTTGCCAGAGATAGAACAGTGGCTTCTTCTTTTCTGAAGCTTTTCCTACTTTAGGAGTGCCTCATGTGACACTTACAGGGGACTCAGTATGTATGAATCAAGTGGATTGGAAAATGGAACAGCTTCTTGGAATGGGGATGTAGCTCACTGGTAGATCACTTGCCCAGCACATGCAAGGCCCTGGATTTGATTCAGGCAGTAAAAAAAAAAAATCTCTGTGTGATGGTGAGCCTCACATAAATAGAAGCTACATTAACCAGGGATAGTGGCCTACATTTATAATCCCAGCACTCTGGGAAGCTAATGCAGGAGGATGGCGAGTTTGAGCCTATTTTGAGCAATTTAGCAAGTCTCTGTCTTAAGATTAAAAAAAAAAAAAAAAAAAGCTAGAAATGTAGTTCAGTGCAAAGGCCTTTGGTTTGAAAGCAATAAAAAAAGGTTGGATGAGAGTGACATATGGTAGAGTACTGGTAGTTGGAGGACATTGGAGAAGTTGGCCAGTAACAGTTCTTTTCAACAGTTGCTAGGCGCCATCCACTTAACTAGATATTTTATATGCACTATTTCACTTCATCGGCACGACAGCCCTTTAAGGAGCAAATATTGCCCTACTTTAATGATGAGGAAGTTAAGGCTCAGAGAAGGGAAATCCCTTCTGTTAGAGGTCACACGCCTAGAAAATAGTAGGTCCAAAGATAGAAGCTGTATTAAGCCTCAAGTGTTCCCATCATCACACAGTAGCCAGTTCCTGGGCTCTGGATAATAACACCAGGATGAGTTAGACCTTCTGGGATTCCTGACTGGAGTATTCAGAGAAAAATCTGAATCACAACTTCACCTTTGTGTGGCACTCAAACATTAACAGAATGAATTTCCATCCACCATTTCATTTGCCTGTCACTGTGACTCACTGAATTATAAGCAGCATCTCACCAATAAGAACCTGAGATATGAAGAGACAAGAGAATTTGCTCTAGATTGCAGGACATCTGATTATTTTCTAGAGCTTTTTTTTTCCACCAAACTAGAGAAACAGCACTTCTATTAAGCATTGTGCAAAGAGTTTAATATAGTAATATGTTAAAAAAGATACCAGGGTGGTCAAGCTCCTCAGTTAAGAACTCTATATGATTTATCTTTGTGTGCCCCACACCCAGACCAGTTTGGGCTTATTGCAGCCAATCACTTAGTATAGAAAGGCTCAGTGTCTATTGGTAACTGTGATTCACGTGTCTGTGAAGCAAGGAGCCTTGTAGTCCTGGCTTCAGGTCATTCCTTCACAGAATCTCAAAATGTTTCCCTCATTTTTAGTCCAGCAATTAGTAACTGAAACAGTGGTTTTTAAAATGCTTTAGTGGTAGAACTCTTCTTTTTCAAAGAAAATCTTAAGCAAAATCTCAACATTGTTAGATGGTATGTAGTATATTAGATGTTATCGTTTGGGGGACATTTGGAAGGTGATCAGATCATGGCGGTGCTATACTCAGTGGATTTATCCATTGATGAGTTTATAGCAGGATGTGCTCTTAGGAGGTAGGGCTTGGTTGGAGGAAGTAGGTCACTGGAGATGTAACCCAGAAGGGTGTATTCTTGTGCCTAATTCCTTTCTTCTGTCTGGATGTTCCTGCTCTCTCTTCTTCCTGGCTTCCAGGGGTTGAGCAGCTTTCCTCTGCCATGCCTTTCTGCCATCATGTTTCTGTCTTGGAGCCACCCAACCTCAGACTGAAACCATGAGCCAAAATAAACCTTTCCTTCTTTAAACTGTGTACATCAGGCATTTTGGCCTAGCAAAGAGAAAGCTGGCTAGTACACCAGGCAGTTTACACCCTCTATGTTTGATTTAAAAGACATCATCAGTCTTTTTTCTTGCATCTGTCTGTGCTCTTCCAAGGTATGCATTCTGAGAATCATTAAGGGAAATCATTGTGTTCCTAGAGTCCTGTTCATTCCCTAGCACTCCAAACATTAAGGTGCAATGTGAGAAGAGATCAGGAAAGGCATAAGTGAAAGGAGAATGGAATGTTCATCTTCTGGATATCAGAGTCAAATCCATCATGGTTGGAAAGAGTTGAGGAACTCAGGGTTCAATTGTAAAGAGGATATTGGGTGGGATTCTTAAATGCCAGCATCAGAATCCATTCTGGTTACGTTACTTTAAACACTAAAAGATTCACTAAAGGGTATGGATATCTCAAAGACTTACTGAGAGGGCTGATGAGTATGCTTTAGTCTATACTGAACTTCCAGAAGTGACTCCTGAAACCACAATGCATCACTGGTATGCCAATGGGGTTGCTTCCTCTGCCGGATGAGACAGTGAGTAATTCCAGAATCACATTGCCCTTGGTGGATTGGAAGCTTCCAGATCAAGAAGCCAATAAGAAAACCATCACTACAGCAGCTGGTCTAGAACCACAATTCTTTTTACTGGTCCATCCATCAGAAAAATGAGTGTTTTTCACTTTGCCTTTCTTCTCACATAACTCAATTCACAATGAAAGACTAATACAAGTACAAGTGAATGGTAGATCCTAACTTACATGCAGTATCTTTACTATTGGATAGTTTGAGAAACATGGTGTCCATAGGACCAGAGAGAGTTGGAATGAGTATCAAACAAATAAATACCTAGCAAAGCCCAAAATCCATCCAACAATCCAACATTCACACACATCTTCTAGACTTAACTTTCCAAACAACAACAACAACAACAGATGTTCTTGACTGTGTTATTCAGTGTTGACCAAAGAAACAGAACCACTAGCATATATTGATTATAAGAAATTGGGTTGTGGGATTGTGGAGGCTGACATGTCCCAAGATTTGCAGTCACCAAGCTGAAGACCTAGCAGAGTTGATAGTTTAATTCCAGTTCAAATGTCTGCAGTCTCAAGACCCAGAAAAAGCTGATACTTCAGTTCCAGCCTGAAAGCAGGAAGAAAACAATGCCCAGCTCATAGGAAGGCAGGAGAAATTCTTTCTTCCTCACAGAAAGGTCAAAATTTTTGTTCTGTTCAAGCCTTTGGGCAATTGGTTTGGACCCATCCACAGTAGAGAGGGAAATCTATCTTATGCATTTTACCAATTCAAATATTAACTTCATCCAGAAACATCCTCACAGACATACCCAGAATAATATTTGACCAACTGTCTGGGTATACTATGGCCTGGTCAAGTTACATAAAATTAACCATCACACTGCCTAACCAAAGGTATTAGCTTCAAGCTTATAAAATTGCTGATATTTGACTTTTTGACCTAAAAATTTCAAATTCATATGGCTCATAAATGGCTTAGGTATAATGAAGCACTTACATGTTTGCCTTTTCCAAAAGTCTTATTGGTCAGAGCATTCATGTCTAAGTTATAGTTATTTCCCCTCTAGTTCATGGACAATCTAATTTTACTATCTTCTCATCTCTGGTATAAATAAGAAAGACAGCCATCACAACTTCAGCAGTGAAAGAGAGATTAAAAATGTTGTGTATACATGGTAACACAGTTACAGACATAGAGAAAGGGGAAAGAGAGAAAGAAAGAAAATATGGGAAGTGACTACAGTCTTTATTTCTGTAAATGCTTAACCAAATTTATAGTTAGTATTTATAGTTTCCTCTTTCTACTACCAATTTCTCAGACACTACTTCAATTTGTCAAGGTTTTTAATTTACTGGGTGCCCCAAATGGTTATTCCTGAGGAGTCTAGTCATTGATGGTCATTGATGGTACAGGGTTGCTACAGACTTTATTGTCACTATAGATATGTCCATTTTAAGAGGTGTCCCACATAGTCTCTTGCCCTCATTGGATAAAAACAACCTTTTTTTCACTTTGATCACCAAGACCAATTAGCCTGATTCTATAAGATAACTCCCTTTTTTGTTTACTATTTCAATGGCAGGAAGAGCTCAATGTTGCTAGATGGCAGCCTCAACATCTAGTTCAATGGCTCCACTATTAAGTCCCCTGAATAATCATGATTTCAAAATGTGAAGAGCATATTCCCAGGAGCAGGAAACTAGTATTTTGCAAATAAGTCATCAGCTGTAAGAGTGAGCAAGAGTTTACTTCTTGGATCTTATGGCTTAGCATCCTAGCTATGGGAAAAACATCATCATTATTTGTTGCTGATTTGGAGCACATGCCACATCCCACAAACTTGGTAGGTGTTATCTCCTAGCTAATGCTGTAACTGAGCTTTAGTGACCATGTACCTGTTCTGTGAGGTCATGTATTTCTAGATGAAGGGCACATACTAAGATCAGAAAATCTTGTGAGCATAAACACAAGCACATGACCTTTTTCTATAAAATATGTTCTTTTGAGAAAAGCAGTATTGTGTGGGCTACACTGATGGTGAATCATGCATAAGTAATCCCACAGAGGATGTGGTAGGTAGGAGAAAGGCAGACAAGGAAAACAAACTAGTATCATATGCTTGTTTGGCATATATCTCAGTGAACACAGATTCTGCTCACAAACTGCTCTAGTTGGTTTGGATATGGTTTAATTGTGTTTCCCAGAGGTTCATGTGCTGGAAGCTTGGTCCTCAGTGTAGCAGTGTTGAAGTGGAAGAACCTTTAAGAGGTGGAGCCAAAAGAAAGGTGATTAGTTCATTAAGGGCTCCACTCTCAGCCAGGATTAATGTAGCTCTTGTGGAATCCTCAAGAAGGAATCAAGAAGATCCCTCAAGAAGGTCCCTTCTGTACATGACTTCCCTTTTGGCTTCTCTGTCATGTTGTGATGCAGATGGGGGACCCTCACTAGAATGCCAGCACAGTGCTGCTTGGACCTCCCGCTACTAGAATAATGAGCCAAATAAAACTCTTAACTTATAAAATATCCAGCCTCAGGTATTTTGTTATAGAAGCAGAAAATGGACTAATACAATGACCCAATAAACAACGCCCCCCTCCCCCCAAGTAGAGTTTAATTTTATGACCTTGTTTCTCTGCTCCTAAATATAGAGAGTGGAAGTTGCCAGGCACAGCTACAGAAACTCAAAATGTATGATTTGGTGGCCCACTGTCTCTGGTGCTCTTGAACTATGGATCAATAATTCTATTCTTGTCCTTGGTCAATTCTTCCTCCCATTCACTTCCACTTTTTCAAATCATCACCACTTTTTCCAACCTTATTATTCATCCCTTTCCCTCTTCTTCCTAGAAAATAATGACCTCACTTCCTTCTTCAAGAAAGACATCAAAGCCCTCAGGCCACATTCTCATATGTCAAGTTACCTTTGGCTGGTTTTCTCCTAGAGTTGAAAAATAACTGTAAGGCTAAAAATCGACCTAAATTCCTAAATCTCATCTCTTTCAGTTCTTGCTCCACTAATTATCTATCCCCTTTGGGGTTCTCAACTTTACCATGTCTATAGGTTTCTTGCTCCTAGATTGTTCAACTGTTTAACTCATCTTAAAGCAATAGCCACAATAAGGACCATAAAAAATCTTACATTGTCCTCAAGCTACTACTTGACTCCTTTCTGGTTAATGCTCTTCAAAAGAAGGATTTAT
This sequence comes from Heterocephalus glaber, assembly GCF_000247695.1. Next base: position 6,099,349 of record NW_004624839.1, read on the forward strand.
AACTGATATCTCATCTTTCTTTTTTTTGGTACTAGGCATCCAACTCTGAATCTTATGCTTGTGAGGCAGGCGGTCTCACCTTTCTTTTAATCCTTACCCTAACACATTAGGTTCTTTATTTTCTGAAACCTGTGTAATTCATGAATTTGGGACCCATAATGTGGTAGCCAAAGTAAATGCCCTTTTTATCTTTACCACATTTGCCATTTTTTCTGGTGGCCAATGATAGTCATGACTCCCTTCTACCTCCTTTCATCCCTCCATGACTCTACATCCACCTGGCTTTCCTATTTCTCTAGATCCTTCTCATTTTCCCTCAGACTACTGCCCACATTTTAAATATATTTGTATCCTTCAAGGACTACAACTTGCAGACTTCTTTCTCTCTTCTGGCACTCCTTGAGCAATCTATCCACTCCAGTGTTGTGGTTGTGGGTTTTTTCTGTGTTGTTTTAATTATCCCCACATATTTATTACTCAAATATTGTGCCTTTAGCATACTAACTTCACTCATGAATATCAGACACACATCTAGTTGGAAATGAAACAATGCTAGATTACTAATTCACTGCCACTCTCAAATGAAGTTTCAAACTGAAATCATTTCCCTTAAATCTGCTCCCTGCCATACTATGCACCAATGCCATTTTTCAGAGGAAGTAGAGTTGCATTTTATAACTATATTTTAAAAAGTGTGTGTGTGTGTGTGTGTGTGTGTGTGTGTGAAGACAGGGAGGTTTGTTTTAAAGAGAACTATCAGTTCAGAGGGCACAGTCTAATGGGAACAGCCTAAAAGACAGAAACTCAAGGATACAGTCTAGAGGACACAGACTTGAGGATAGCCCAGAAGACATCAAGGACACCCTATAAGAAGGCAAAAGACTTGTAAGGCAAGAAACACCTGTAGAGGAGAGAGAGGCCTAGGCTGTGGCTGAGGATAAGAATCTGGGGAGGAGAGAAGAGTACTGGCTTTATACCTAGAGCAGTGATTGTTGCTTTGCGGAATTTTGGAACTATTTTCCAGGAAGTCATCTGGTCAAATGTAGTATGGAATGTTAGGAGTTGGCTCTGTGCAGTGCTAAGAAGATAAAGCTTGGTAGTTACACAAATATACAATCTTAACCACCCCAGATCCTGTTTGAGATTAGCGGTGGAAACACTAAAGGTGCTGGGTCCTTTTTTGGGTTTTTTTTGTTTTTTTTTTTCTTTTGGTACCGGGGATTGAACTTGGGACCTTGCGCTTGCAAGGCAGGCGCCAGAACCACTGAGCTAAATCCCCGGCCCATGGGTCCTTTTTGCTGAAACTCTCTGAGATGGGCCAGGCCATTAGAAAGGGCTGTTGGTGCTCATCAGATAATGCAATAGAGTGTAGCTTTGTTTTAATGGAAGCCTTGAGTCACCACCAATATGCATGTAGCTGATGGGGGGTAGGGACCAGAGAACCTTCATTTTTTATAACTGTGTCAGCACCTACCAGTGTGATGGATACATTGAGGGTGTTGATCAGATAATACAGTATTTGGATAAGGATCACCAAATATTCATGTCTATTGTATTCTAACCCTACCACCATATTTGCTCTTTTCATTGAGGCAATTACATTTTTCATCAGAATTGGGGAGTGGCTGGGGTTGGGGATTTGGTAAGGAACAAGAGGAAAGAAAATACAATATCCTATTACATATTTGAAAGTTAATTTCTTTTTTTCTCCTTTGTTTTTCTCTCTCTTTTTTCTGTTTCTTTTGTAAAACTAATGGAAAAGCATTCATTTAAGATGGACTTATGAAGAAAAACACATAGAAATGGATTAAGACCATTAACCATTAACCATTCTTGTGCTTTATTTTCAGTGTTAGTTCTTAGAGCAGACAAAGCTATCAAGGAAACTCTCAACACCTCTGGTTGGCATCAGGTTATCTATCAGCCCATGATATGTGTGGCCCACAATCCTTGACAAGAGCATCAGCTGTACTCATGGAGAAGTGGTTATCTCCTGGATCGCCATGTGAATGTGCAGCAGCCTCCACAGGGCACCACTGCATTTGCCTCTACACAGCACAGACTTCCACTTTGTTCCATCTCTGGAACATCCATCCATCCATTTTGTTCCATCACTGCACTGGCTTCACTTTATTCCCAATGTCTCAGTCTACTTCTGTCCTGTTCAAAGCAGTCAACATAATTCGGTCAAAGGTGAGATCAGTTTCTGATTCCTATCTCTAATTTGTGCAAGGAGAGTTGGCATTAACGAGTGTTAAGTTCCTCCTCATTTAACGTGTGTTAAATGTACTGCAAGGCAAGAATTGCTTTAATTTTACAAATTATAGGGCGATGGAGTTAACAGAGCTCATGGGTGGGTGATAGTGATAATGTTGAAAAATGAGTTGGAAATTAATTGTAGAGTTAAGGATTCTCTCATTTCTTTCTTTCTTTTTTTTTTTGGTACTGGAGATCAAACTCAGAACCTTGCACTTGTGAGGCAGGCGGCAGAAAGGATTCTCTCATTTCTTATCTTCTCTGTAGCCCATTTCTTCCCTCCAAGTATTTTCTCTGGTTGATCTCTCTTCACACCTATTCCCTTCCTCACTGTGGTCCTGATGGTTGCTCTAGAATCATTTTAAGGAAACTGACACTCTGAGGAAATTGCTGGCAGATGCTGTGTGTTTCCCCAGAACAGCTGGGTATTCAGTTATGATCCTCCAAGTTTCCTGGGAGAGGGCAGATTTAAATAGAACCCCATCCCAGGAGACCCAAAGGACACAACTAAACCATTAAAGACTAAAGGGACAAATGCAATTATCTGCCCTGGTCAGAGGTGAAGAATAAATTTGTTGGGGATAAGGAATGATTTTCCAGAATTCTAGTCACACAATGTAATTCTGACCTTAGTTACTTGGGCTTTTGCCTGTGAAATCTCTTCAGTTCAATAAGCAATTTTCTTTAGCCCTAATATTTTCCAGATACTAGGCAAGGAGCTAGGGATATAGAAATAGTAATATCAACGTCATGGCCTTAGGCAAATTGCATTGCATGTTCAAGGCCAGTCTGGGCAACTTAGCAAGGCCATGTCTCAAAATAAAAAATAAAAATGGCTCAGTGGTAGGGCACCTGCCTAGTACATGTGAAGGCCTGGGTTCACTATCCAGCACTACAAAAAACAAACAAACAAACAAACAAATGAAATCTCAGTCTTTTAGTGAAAGGTAGATTTGTAACTAAAGAAATCATAATATTTTTAATATATAACCAGTGTCTTTATGAATCTGCTTTGAAATGGCCATAAGACACAGAGTCCCAAATTATCAGCAGGAACCCTGAAATAATACTGAGGAATAATGAGTACTAATACAGATCCTCAAGAGAAAAACTTGTGGAGGAAGGATAAAGCAATTGTGTAAGAAAAGTCAGAGGACTGTGGGGACAAGGGACTGGGGCTAATTTGACTTGGAGTGTGTTGGCTGGACCACAGAGGCAGTGACCCTTAAAAGTTGAATAGGATTTTCTGAAGTAAACAATAAGGGAAGACTATCATTTAAACAAAGGGAATAACAAAACATAAAGTATCTGTGCTCAAGGAATTTGCAGTGTAGAGTAGCATGCATACCCGCCCCATACCTATACCCCTTTCCCCATAAACACACCCCAACCACAGGGATTCCCCAAAGCAGAAAATGGCCCCAAGCTTGAAGAAGAGCTTGGAGAGAGTGCACCCTGGACCCAGGGTATAATCCCTCTCATGAAAAGGAGGAGGATGATAATTCCAAAGGATATCTTGGTGCAATGGAGGCTGGGAGCACAGAGAAGGGACAGCTGTGTCCTATATAAGAAGTTCTCTTTGGACGTAGGATAAATGAGACCAAAAGTCAGAAAATAGGGGACATTCACTCTTCCTTTAATTCTTATAAGGGGCCCATTTTCTCTGCAGTCGTTCTCTGCCTCCTGTACTCAAGATATCAGAGACCTGAGCATCTTACCATTTACACGAGAATCTGCCAAGAGAATATGAGAGAAGATACCTCCTGAAATCCCTCCTGCAGCCTTTTTGAGGCTTGTACTTACCCACCTTGGCTCCTGCAGGTTCCGGGGCATTGGTCACATTCACTAAGAATCTTCAAAAAGGTCAAACTGGTTTGTAATGCAAGAGATGAACTATGAAGAAGAAGCTTAAAGTAAGAAAGAGAGCAGACAGTCACTCCCTTTGAGGTTGTCGACTTGGATCAGACCAATAGTAATGACATAAAGTATTTGTTGTATGTCATAATTACACAGAAGTTATCTCTCTAGGAGCTTATGGGGAGGTTCAAAAGTAAAGATGTAAATGTCGTAAAGAATCCACTTGTCAAAACAGGCTTTTGAAAGGAAAGTTTATTCCAGTGAACAGAGACTAAAATCAGAGACTAAAATCAGGAGATTCTAACAGTTACCTGGGAAAAAGCTGAGTTTATCACGTGCGTGTGTGGATGGGCTGACATTGGGAGAGAGATAGTAGCAGCTATCTGGGAGAAATTCGATCCTTGAGTGGATGGGCTAACACCAGGGGAGAGAGATATTAGCAACTAACTGGGAAAGGAATTAGGCTTATATAGGTATTGAAGGGGCTAAGGAATCTGGGGTGAAATATTTATGACTTGGATGCCCAAGGATGGTCTGTTCAGATGTGTGTACGATTACTGGACTTTTTTTTGGCACCAGGTGGGTTCTATACTTCATTTTGAGTCTATTTGGCCCATTTACTGAGAAGCTACTGTTGTTTGCTGAAAGCAGCCTGTTTGCTTTGTCCTGTTGGTTTGGGCCAGGCCTGACAGTAAACAGTTGAAAAAAGAAATAGCAATACAAATATAAAAAGAGTTCTCACGAGATGATTTCTGATTAAATATAGTAGGCTCTCTGAAAAGGAGGAAAGGAGCGGTTTGTGTTAATGATTTTCCTGGCCCTTGTTGTTAGAGTCATTGTTCTGAGGCTGACAATAAATACTTTTTTGTTTGATTTTGGTTTTGTAAGTTCAGGCTATGTACTTCAGGCTGGTTGTGAACTCACTATGGAGCCCAGCCTGGCCTTGAACTCACAGTGATTCTCCTACCTCAGCCCCTGAAGTGCTGGAATCACAGGCATGTGCCATCATACCCAGCAACAATAAGTACGTTGAAGTCAGAATTTTATCATCTAAGCAAGTTTTTTTCTCTTCTTCTGATTGCATTCTCATCAGAAAACAATTTCAACAGTTCTGGGTAATTAAAGGTTGTTTTTTTTCTCTTCTTACTAATTCCTTCAATCTCCTGAATATTTTTTCATTATATCTGTTATAACAAGGTTAAAAGCAATGACCCTTCTATCCTTCATTGATAGAGGGCAAATGGAAGTTGGCCTTAGAGAAACACTTGATTTTCCCAAATGTCTGTAACCTCATGTACAAAGATAAAGAAGGAGACTCAGAACTTAGAGTCACTTATAGTTATTTGGAATACTTCTTGAGCTCAGGAGTTAGGATCCTGCCTCCCTAGGCTAAATATCCTCCACCTCTGGGGGTGAAGGCGGGAGGCTGATGCCTCCTCTCTACCTTCTGATACTTACAGGTTTAGCATGAGCGTTTGTCTGAGTACAAGAGGATTAATCTCATTACGGCCTCTGTTTGTTTCACAGGTCGTCCCCATCTCCCGCCTGCTAATCCCTCTCAGGTGTGGCCTACCTACTGTTCTATTCCCATGTCTCTCCCCTTCCTAACTCCTACACCTTTACATCTGTGCTTCATTCCTGGTCCACCACTGGAAAAATTCCAGTATCTTCACTTATTCCCTTTACCCAAGTCTCCCCTAAAGACAATGCAGCCCCTCAAAGAGTGTCTCTTTTGCTCCTATAGCCTGTCTACCACTGGGCCAGCCAGGCAGAGAGTTAGGTTCTATTCATAATTTCCATTGTCTCTTCAAGTCCTCCCCTGTTTCCTCCTTTTTTTTTTTTTTTTTTGGTACCGGGGATTGAACTCAGGACCTTGTGCTTGTGAGGCAGGTGGCAGAACCACTGAGCTAAATCCCTGGCCCCTCCCCTGTTTCCTCTTGAAGTCTCATGTCAGACTAGACCACAATATTTCACTCAGTGGCCTTCACTGTTTCTACAATGTATCAAGAGGGTCTGTCTCTCTCTTATTTCTTGGAGACTTTAGCTCCTGGTTTACTATTACTTCCTAGCTTTTCTCTACCTTAATGTTTGGTGACTTTGGGGCTCTGATAGATGATCTCTTTAGTGTTCTAGGCTCTCCATTCCTTGACTTCCTTTCTTCCAATGCTTTTGTCCCCAGCTGTACAGCCACTCCCTCCCATGTTATGTTCCAAACTAGACCAATAATTGCAACTCCTCTGTATTTCAAGCTTATGCAACCCAATCTTAGACCACTATCTCCTGTCTATTCAACTCAGTCTCCCTAGGAGCTTGGCTCCAAGACTTCCCGAACTCTTATCCACCCTGTGCTGCCATTTGTTCACTGTTCCCCCCACCCCAGATCCCCTTGCGCTGTTTGCCCCCCTTACATCCATGCCTAATCATTATGACCACTCAGCAAAAGACTTCAGCTTCCCTGGCCTCTCTGTGACATGGTCCTGCTCTGACAAAGTCACAGCCCAGGTTGGAGCTACTGTATTTTCCCCCTGCCTCACATCTGCATCTGTGTATTTGAACACAGCTGGAGAAAAGCACTCAGCCCCCTTCACTGGCTTCACTTTAAAGTCAGGATGTCAATCCTCAGTGAGAGCTTTAATACTGTCACTGGAACAGGACAGAGCACTCTCCCAGTCACCTTTCCCCACCTACACGATTAGACCTGCTTTCTCTTTTCTCCTCAAACACTACTCTCTGGTCTCACTCTCAGTGGATGAGCTGGCTTCTTACTTCCCGCTGAGAATACCTAAGGGGACACCTAGGGTGTCCGAAGAGAATGTCACAGGCTATACCACCCCAGCTGCCTCTTTCCCGTGTCTGCTCCCGTCCTCTGCCTTCCCCAGCTACAGGTGGACCCTGCATTCCCATCTCAAGTCAACCTCCTCTACCCTCTTTGCTCTCTCAAGGTCACGGCTCTAGAACTTTTCACCTCTCCCTTTCACATCCATTCTTTACTTTTAAAAAGAAAAATGGACAAATTCCTTTTTTTAACACCACCTCTCTCAATAGTTATTTCTGTTTTTTGTTTCCCCTCTCCCCCCGCCATAGAACGTTCATTGTTTTTTTGTTGTGGTTTGTTTTTTTGGAACAGGGTCTGGCTATGTAGCCCAGGCTGGCCTTGAACTCACAGCGATCCTCCTGCCTCAGCCTTCCAAGTGCTGGGATTACAGGCATGTGCCGCTACATCAATCTAGAATGTTTCTTGAAAGAATTGATGATGCTTACTGTATCCATAGTCTCCCCTCCCATTCTCTCCAGCTCTCTCTCAACAGACTTTCATGCCCCCTACTCACCACAGGGTATAGTGTCAAGGGCGCGTCATTGCCTCTTTCGGCCTGTGCCACTCCCCATCAGTAGCATTAGACACAGTCGGTCACTCTCTTCCCAGAAACAACCTCCTCCTGTGGTTGCGGGGGACACTGGGCCTTGTCTTCCCTCCTACAACAGGAATGCTCTTCACAGTCTGTCGCCCATGGTAGGTTCCTCCTTTTCTTCACACAGGCACACCTGCTGCTGCTCTTTCATTTCCTATCTGCACTTCCTCCCTTGGTGATCTCACTGAGCATCAAAGCTTTCAGTGTCATCTGTATGCCAAAGGCTCCTAAATTTGTAACTCAATCAAAGATCTTGCCCTAGGACTCCAAACTCAAAAAACTGACTTCTTTTTTCATACCTCTACCTGGAACTTTATAGAAGTCTTGACCCATCTCTCCCAGGCAGCATTGCCTTGGTTACCCAATTGCAGTTGGCAGCAGCCCCATCATTCCACTTGCTCAGGTAAAATACTTCAAGTCCTTATTCAGGCACCTACCCGTGAAGCTAACCTTGATATTGCTATTTAAAATTGCACAGTGTTGCACCTCAGCCCACCCCATCTTCCTTTCTTGTTTAACATTATTTTCATAACTGTTTCCTCCTTGCTACTATATAACTTTGTTATTTATCAAAATTATTTTTGTTATCTGTCTCCCCAATTCTAGATAGACTATAACTCCTACAAGGGCAGAGATTCTCTTTGGGTATGCCTGGCAGGTGGCATGTGCTCAGTGTGTCACTGTTACATGAGTGAAGCAAACACATTAATTCACAGTGGCCTGAGCCAATGGCAGAAAATGAAATAACCTTACCTGGTCACTGATGTCATCTCATGGTAGCACACAGAGTGACATGAAGTCCCTAGGTATGATGTTTTATGCATGAGAGTATGAATGTGATATTTCTAAGAAAGGGAGCTTCTGTGATTCCTTTAGATGAAGTGGGATGCACCTCAAGTGCAGTACTAGAGGGAGAGGTTAGCTTTCTTACCTCATGTTCATTGAAAGCAACAAACAACATGTTGTTAGTGAGCCTTATAATGCTCCCAAGCATTTATGTGAACAGAATAGGGTGCTGATCATTGGACTATGAGTTCATCACTGTCAGTAGCCTGGAGCAAGCATGGTAGTTACTCCCTCCCTGTCCATTTCTGAGATAGAATGCGTGGATATTATAATAGTGTCTAGAAGCAGTCAACAGACCTGGTTGTCATCATGGACTGATGAAGAAGTGACAAAGAGGAGCCAGTTTGCTCCTTCCCACACGCATTGTTTCTGCTTCATTCCAGGCTGCAGTTCTGACTTTGTAGGCGAACCTGTTCTGGTGGTTTTGGTGGTCTGAATACAGGCGCCCTGAAGAACTACAGAGGAATGATTTACCCCATCTGCTCATGGCTCTCTGAGCCACCCTTTCTGTTTGGCTGTGGTAATTGGTGGAAGGGACTGACCAAACAGGTGACCTGGCTTGATGAACCCACAGAATTATTTGAGTTACAGTGAACCTCTGGATAAAGTCCAGATCTCACAAAGTCAGTCTCTGGGAGACAGGGAAAAAATGGGATTTGGGGACTGGATAGAAGAAGGGAAGGAAGCTGTTCATGAACCAAATGGATATTACTGCTATAAATCACTGTGGACAGGAAGTGGGGTGTTTGGCACCCCCAGACCTAGGGGGCTTTTGGGGCTAGGGCAGCCAGTGGTGGAAGGAGATGGGGAGGTAGTGGCCACACCAGCCAGGGCTTATGATCATCACAGCAGATGGGGCACAAACAATATATCCAACAGAGAAAGGAGGTGACAGAGGACTTGGAGCATTTACTGTCTGCTCGTTGATCTCCATACCCACTGATCAGAGTTTCTCAAATCATTGTCTTCAACCTTTCTGCAAAGAATCACTTGAAACGTGTACTAAAAATGTAGAATCTGAAGCTTTATATTCTGATTCAGTGTGGGGTAAGACTTAGAAACCTGTGTACACACTCCGCTGATGATTCTTTCCTACGGTAAAGTTTGTGGTCCGTGGTTTAAGCCATGAAAGATGTGACTTTTCTCCTGCTGTTCCTTTGCCAGCCTGCCTGGGGTGTGTTTGTTCCAGTGGATGGCTCCAGAGTTTGTCCTCAGCAGCTCTGACTGGTCCCATAGCCACACACGGGCAGCTTCACTGGCCCCAAACCACCTAAATCCAGGCCTTCTGAATTGGAATTCTTTATCCACACCTCCAAACCAACTTCTCCCTCTCTCTCTCTCTCTCTCTCTCTCTGACATCCCCATTTCTTTTTCTGAACAACTAGGCTCAAAAACTGGAATGTTTTTAACTGTTCCTGTCCTTCATCCCTCTCTACACCTGACCGCTGCCATGTGGGTAGGTTGTTCCTCCACAGTATCTCCCACTCTTGTGAAGTTTCCTCTGCAAATTTCCTGTAGCCAGGCTTGGGGCTTCTTTCCCTCAGGGTGACAGGGTGACCATCCTGCTTTGCCTGGGCTGAGGGACAACAGGACTTTCCACACTAAACTGGGCAAACCAGAAAGCATTGGAAACCTGCTCCTGGACCATGGCAGTGAGTCCTTCTTGGCCTCGGTCTGTAGTTTGTCCTCTCAACAGGCTGTCCCACCTTGTGTCCATTTGAATATCCCCATTCACAATTTTGAATAAGCCATTTTTCTTGCTCCCAAAATTTTCAACCTTCAAGGAGTTAATTTGCTTTCTAGTTAGTTTAAATTAATTCTGTAGCACTCAAGAAACCCCAACAGCCTGGCCCCAGAATGGCTCTCTGAGTTATCCCAGCCTACTATTGCAAAATACCACACACTGAGATGTTAGTTAACAGACATTTATCTCTCGTGGTTTTGGAGACAAAAAGTCCAAGATCCAGGCAGTGACAGATTTCATTCCTGATAATGCCTGCTTCTTGCTTGTAAAAGACTACCTTCTCATTGCATGCCCATATAGTAGAAAGCAAGAGCTCTGATCTCTGCCCCTCTTTTTTTTTTTTTTTTTTTTTGTACAAGGAATAAAACTCAGGACCTTGCACTTGCCTGGCAGGCATGGTGCCACTGAGCTACATCTCTGGCCCTGCCCCTCTTCTTCTAAGGGCACCACCTCACCATAGGGGCCTCACCCTCATGATGACATCTAATTATCCTCCAAAGATGCCAACTCCAATACCATTTCATTTGGGCCTCAACATAAGAATTTTGGGAGAATACAAACATTCAGTCCATAGCATTGGCTTACTAGAATTATCTTCCAGTACTATTCTAGGCATAGCTTTTGTCAAACTGGACTATCTTTTTCCATAAGATATTTTTAGTTCCAGATCTTTGAGTTGTTGTTTGACTCTAATTACCTCATGGACACTTCCATTACTTGTTGAAATATTACTGACTACTATGGTTTGAAATGCATCCCTTAAAAGTTCATCAACTAGAAATTTAATCCCCAAATTGTGTTGATGGTATTTGAGAGCAGGGCCTTTGGAAAGTAATTAGAATTAGATGAGGTCAGGAGGGTTATTCCCCCATGATAGCACTAGTAACTTGATGAGAAGGTCAGTACACTATACCACTCCACTGTGTGACATCTTACCATGTTGTGATATAACAAGAAGGCCCTCACAAGATGCAGAGCCCTGCTCTTGGGCTCCCTAGCCTCCAGAATTGTGAGCAAAATAGACCTCTGTTTTGGTTTGTAAATTACTGAGTCTCAGGTATTCCCATATAGCAACAGAAAATGGACTAAGACACCCTTCATTTAAGTCTAGTTCAAATGCTTCCATTTCTTATGCACCACCCTTCTGATCACCCAGCCAAGATCAAAGCCCATCCTTTAACTCTTATAGCATTTCCTCATACCGCCCAGTAGCACTTTTCACATACAATAGTGGTGTGTACTTCACCTGTTGTCTTCTCCCCCAACTTGACACCAAGCCCTTTAAAAACAGAAGCCTTTTTTCTTATTTTTTCAGCACTGGAGATAAAACTCAGGGGTGCTGTGCCACTGAGTTACATCTTCAGGCCCCTATTTTTTTTGAGACAGTCTCCCTAAATTGTCTGGGCTGCCTTGAACTTACAATCCTCTGTCCTTAGCCTCTTATTGAAAAAAAATTCATTCAAAGTTTTATCAAGGCTTGTATATGGTAGATGATTGGAAAGCATGCTTTTAGGTTGAAAGGCCATATCGGTAAACTTTCATTATATTTTGTAGGACTGAAAATGTTTGCTCACAAGTGGAAAGTATCAGGATCACACATCACTGTAGGGATGACTCTGCTATCAAGAGTACATGCTCAGTACACTGTGACTATTGGGAGCATGCATACCATTTCAAGTTTCCCCAAATAAAGAACAATGATTGATAACACTATTGTGTATGTGTACATTGTTGCATTCACTGTTCTAAGTGCCTCATGGGCACTAACTCATTCACCTTTATAGCAATGCCATGAAAGAGTCCAGTGTAATGAAACCCAGCCCCACCACTTACTAGCCTCTGTACCTCAGTTTTCTAATTTGCGAAATGGGGATAACTATCTAATTCAGTAGGGTTTTGCAAAGATTATCATAATTTATTAAGTTTAAGGCATTGTCCAGTACTTTATGTACCACTGATGAAGACAAATGCCCACCAGTTAAGCTGAACACCATAGATGGTTAGACAGGGCCTGATTTCACAGATGGTAAAAATGTCGAGTAATGTGTCTGAGAAGCAGTGAAATGTGGCAAATAGTTTTAATGAATGATAATACTTTTATAGCCTGTGGCAAATGATTTTAATGAATGATAATACTTTTATAGGCTGAACTGTGTTCTCAGATTTATATGTTGAAGTCCTGATTCTCAGTACCTTGAAATGAAACTGTATTTGGACATAGGATCTTTTATAATGAAGGTAAAATGAATTCATATGGGTAGATCCTGATCCAATATAACTAGGATTCTTACAAAAAGAGCAGATTAGGACACAGACACAGATAGAGGGAGAACCATGAAGACGCACATAGACAGTGAGCCATGTGAACTGTGGGAAGGAGGCTCAGCGCGTGAAGACATAGGGAGAAGAGAGCCATATGCAAGCCAAGGAGAACGGCCTCAGTAGAGACCAACCCTGCTGATACCTTGATTTTAACATCTAGCTTCCAGAATTGTGATGGAATAAATCTTTTGTTGTTTAAACTTCTCAGTCTGTGGTTCTTTGTTATGAGAGCCCCAGCAAATAATACAGATATTTTAATAAAACTTTCTGAGGCCACGGGGCAAGAAAATGAGATATGGCATAATCCTGTTCAGGGAAGAAACCTGCCAGTCCACCTTAGCCAGTCTTTTGTGTTCAATGACCTCTATCCCAAGTCAGACCTTTCTCTTCCACTTGGGTCCCCAAGCCATTCCTGTAGGACACAACTGTTCACTTGGGATATAAGAGCTATATGTGAGCTATCACCATGATTACTTGACCTCTTATTTTTTTAAATTCTATTTATGAAGGCATAAGGGGAAAGGGTGAGGAGCTTTTGAGTGTCAACACACTATTAGCACAACTGATGACAGTACAGTTAAGCTTAGCTCAAACCGTCTTTAGCAAAACTGATGGTGGATACTTGAGATTAAAAAGGTTTGTAGCAGCAGATTGTCTAGATTAATTAGATCCACAAGTGGGACTGACACCCCCATTTTTTTCTAGAGGGGTTTGACATTTGTGCATAGTATGAAGAAAGATCATTGAGGCTGAAATGTGCCTGTTAGGAGGCTTCAGCTCATGTTTGCTAATCTCCTGTATGGTGAAACACTGGCACCCAGACAAACCCTCATTCACATTGGAACAAAGCACTAGTTATATGTGTTGAAATTCCTTAGAGAAAATGTTTTGCAGGCTGCTGGGGAGTGCATGAATGCTGGAAATACTCACCAAGTGTTGCTCAATGTCCTGGGAAGACAGTCGGCTGGCATCTGGAGGCTCACCCTAGAGAACTGAGTTGCTGTCCTTTGGGGCACGTGGGTCTGGTGAGGACACAAGGTACGTGGGCTGATGGGTAGGTGGAGATGGGGTTGGATGCTTTCTCTGTGATCTTTCTCTGCCAAGCTGGAGCCAGCTCCAGACTGCCTATTTTATTAGTTCATTTAAAGTCAGTGTTGTCCCCAAAGCTGCTCCCTGCTTGGGGTTAAATTTTCTTATTTCTGAGGGCTTCCAAGTAAACCTAGTTACTTGAGTTTCCTCAGCTTTGACCTAGAGAGGTAAGAGGGCAGAAAAATGGAGGAAAGGTTTTTGAACATCGAGGTATGAAATGCTTGGGTAGGAGTCTATGGCTGTAGGATTGAAGCTAATGTTTGGAGATGGGATTGAGAAAGTGACAAGAGGGTGCAAAGGAAGAAAGATGGTGGAGTGCAAGTGGTAATGGGATGACAGTAAGAAGGGAAAACCACTGGGAGAGCAAGAAGAATGGGGTCAAGCATGGGCGGTGGTTCTCATGGTGGCCTCAGAACCAGCAGCACTAACATCAACCAGGATAAAAATGTAAACTCTGCTTCCCCCACTATGTCTACGGAGTCTGAAACCCTGTGGGTAGAGCCCAACAATCTGTACTTGGGCAAATGCTCTGATGTTACTGAAGCACACTGAAACTGGGGAACCACTGAGTTCGAGACTCTTGAGGTTGGCAATTACTAAGGAACTGAAAGGAAGAATGAAGAGCACTGCTGGAACAAGGAGGAGAAAGTGCTGGGAGCACACGAGACCAGGAGAAGAGGCTGAAGAGTGGAAAGTTCTGCTGAAGAAGAGGATGGAGAGGGAGAGGGAGAGGGAGAGGAGGAAAGTAGTGAAGGCCATCAGAATTAGAGACTGTGAGTCCAGGTTATAGCAGTTCAAGAGAGCTTGGCTTCTTGGTTATTATAGTCTTAACTTCACACAGGAATTATAAGGAAAGTCTCAACTAACAAAGTTAAAGAACAAGTGTTGACACCAATCACTCTTAGGATTCAGACAAAGGGAAGTTACATTGCTGAGATCCAGCCACATGTCATAGCAGGGCTTATTTGTTGACCTTTCAGTCCATATAGTGCAGTAGATGGAATGGTTCCCCCTCTCCTCAGATATGTCTACATGCTAACCCTTGAATCAATGAACGTGGCTTTATTTGGAAAGGGTCTTTGCAGATGTAATCAAATTAAAGATATTGATACAACACCGTTCTGGATTCTTTGGATAAGACCTAACTATGGGGGCCGGGGATTTAGCTCAGTAGTTTTGCCGCCTGCTGCGCAAGCGCAAGGACCAGAGTTCAATCCCCAGTACCAAAAAAAAAAAAAAAAAAAGACCTAAATATGAGGTGTGATAAAAAATGTGGTAAATTTAAAAATTTATTACATAAAGACACATTGCCATTAATTCCCCTAGGATGCTCCTCACTTCAAACACTCTCATTCTTGCCACTTTCTGAAGCAGTTCTGGAAGTTCTCTTTTCTTTCTTTCTTTTTTGATATTTAAACTTGTGTGTTCAATTTGTTTCATTTAAGATTATGATCTCGAGGTGCATCCATTTTCCTACAGATGAATCAAATTTATCCTTCTTTATGATAGAGTAGGACTGCATTGTATATTAATACTGCATTTTCTTTATCCACTCATCTGTTGATGGGCATATGGACTGGTTCTGAGATTTAGCTATTATAAATTGTGCTATTAAAAACATGGGTGTGTTTGTAAATAGGGAAGAGTGGAGGGCGTGAAGGGAGGGCTAGGAATGGGGAAAAAATAAGAACCAAGATGCATTATATAAAGACACAGTTCCCAATGAGAAATGTAATTGTGTTGTATACCTACAATGTACCAATAAAAGAATTTAATACAGAAAAAAAAATTAAATAAAAACAAACAAACAAACAAACAAACAAACATGGGTGTGCATATATCATTGTGGTATGATGCTTTTAACTCTTTCAGAAAGATACCTAGGAGGGAAACATCTGGGTCAAATGGAACATCTAGTTTTAATTTTTTGAGGAATCGCCATACTGATTTCTATAGTGGTTGTACCAGTTACACTCCCACCAACAATGGAGAAGGATTTCTTTTTCCCCACAGCCTTGACAACATTTGTCATTGATTGATTTCTTGATGATAGCCATTCTTTCTGAAGTGAGATGGAATCTCAGTGTTGTTTTAATTTGCACTTTTTGAATGACCAGTGATGCTGAGCATTTTTTCATATATTTATTTGCTGTTTGTACTTCTTCATCTGAGAAGTGTCTGTTCATTTCAGATGCCTATTTTTGAACTGGATCTTTAAATTTGAGGGATCTGTTTTGAGTTGTTTATATATTCTAGATGTTAGTTCTTTGATGAGTAACTAGTAAAATTTTTTTCCCACTCCCTTCACTCTGTTGGTTTCTTTTGCTGCGCAAAAGCTTTTTAATAAGATGAGATCTTAGTTGTTGATTCTTTGTAATATTTCTTGTGTGATAAGAGTTTTGTTCATAAAGTCTTTGCTCACACGTATGTCTTCAAGAGTTCTACCTATTCAATCTTCTGGTAGAGTTAGTGTTTCACAAACAATTTTTTCCACAATTCTGGGAAAGATGGCTGCAGTTGTGTTTGTCACCTGATGTGGAGTTCATGAATGGAAGCAAAATTTTGCCAAACACTTCTGTTCATGAACCAAATTGTTCATATACAGAAGCATTCATGAACCAAGTTATTACTGTATTTAGATCTTTGATCCATCTAGATTTTAGTTTAGTGCATGGTGAGAGAAATGGGTCTAGGTTCAATTTTTGGCATGTGAAAAGCCAGTTTTCCCAGCACTGTTTATTGAAGAAGCTATCTTTCTTCTAGTGAAGTGTTTGGCCCTTTATCCAAGAAAAGGTAGCTGAGTGTGCTTGGAGTTGTTTCTGCATCTTACATTGTGTTCCACTGAGCCTCAAATCTGTCTTTTTCTAGCACTATGCTGTGTGTTTTGTTTTTTTTTTTTATAATGGTAGCTTGGCAGTATAACTTCAAATTGGGAAATGTAATGCCCCCTACCTTGCCTGTGTTTCCCAGAATTACTTTTGCTATTCTGATTCCAAATGAATTTTAGGACTGTTTTCTGGAGCTCTGTGAGGTATGCTATTGATATTTTGATTAGGATTGCATTAAATATGTATAACAGTTTTGAAAGCATGGCCATTTTCACTATATTGATTCTGCTTAATATCAGGGGATAACTTTTCATTTTCTAATATATTCTTTGGTCTCCTTTTTTAGAGTACTGTAATTTTCACTTCCTTTGTTAGACTGATTCCTAAGTATTTCATTTTTTTTTTAAGCTATTGTGAAAGATGTTGTTTCCTTAATTTCTCCCTCAGTGAGTTGTGATTCGTGTACAGGAATGCTATTGATTTTTGAGTATTGACTTTGTATCCTGCTATGCTGCTGAATTTAGTTATTAATTCTAGGAGTCTTTTTGTGGGATATTGAGGGTCTTCTATGTAGAGTATCATGTCATCAGAAAATAATGGTAGCAACTTCTTTTCCAATCCATACTGTTTTAATTCTTTCTCTTGTCTAATTGCTTTGGCTAATGTTTCCAGAACTATATTGAACAGGAGTGGTGATAGTGGGAATACTTATCTTATTCCTGAATTTAGATTGAAAGCTTTCAATTTTTGACTGTTTAGTATGATGTTGGCCGTTGGTTTGTCATAGAAGGCTTTTATCAGATTGAGATAAAGACCTTATATTCCAATTCTCTGTAGGGTTTTCTAAATCATGAATAGGTGCTGGACTTTGTCAAATGCTTTTTCTTCCTCTATTAAGATGATCATGTGGTTTTTGTTCTTGGTTCTGTTAATGTGCTGTATTATATTTATTGATTCGCATATGTTGAACTACTGCATTCTTGGGATGAATCCTACTTAGTCATGGTGCATATGTTTTTTGATGATTTGCTGCATTCTGTTTGCAGTATTTTATTGAGGATTTTTGCATCTATGCTCACAAAGGAGATTGGCCTGTAGTTCTCTTTTTTTGTAGAAGCCTCTGATTTTGTTATCAAAGTAATGCTTGCTTCCAGGAATGATTTTGGGGGTATTGCTTCCCTTTCAATTTTATTAAAGAGTTTGAGGAATAGGGGCATTAGATCTTCTCTAAATCCTTGTAGAATTCAGCAGTGAATCCATCAGGATCTGAGCTTTTGTTTATTGGTAGTTTTTTTTTTTTTTTTTTTTTAGTTCTTCAATTTCATTGACTGATATTGGGTTATTTAGAATTTTTATGTCATCTTGATTCAGTTTTGGTACTTCATATGTATATAGGAAACTGTCCATTTCTTCTGAGTTTTCCATCTTATTGGAGTACAGCTTCTCAGAGTAGGTATTGATGATCTTCTAGATTTTTGCAGGGTCCATTGTGATTTCATCCTTTTCATTCCTAATTGCATGTATTCAGGTATTTTCTTTCCCTTTTTTGATAAGGTTGGCAAAGGATTTTCCTATTTTATTTAATCTTTCAAAGAACCAACTCTTCGATTCATTGATTCTTTGTATTGTTTTCTTAGTCTCGTTTGCGCTATTTTCTTCTCTGATTTTTATAATTTCCTTCCTCATATGCACTTTGGGTTTAACTTGTTTTTCTTTTTCTAGAAACTTAAGATTCAACATTAGGTTATTTACTTGAGCTCACTTTGTTTTTCTGATGTAGGAATGCCCCGTTATAAATTTCCCTTGTAAGACTGCTTGCATTATGTCCCATAAGTTCCAGTATGTTGTATTGGCATTATTATTTAATTGTAGAAATTGTCTGATTTCTTCTTTAATTTCCTCTGTGACCATTGGTTGTTCAGGAGGGTTTTATTTAGTTTCTATGTGTTTGTGTAGTACAATGACAATCGTTCTTAGATAGAAGAGCAGACAGACACACAGAAGAGGAGAGGTGAAGAAAGAATCAGAGAGATTGGAGATACACAACCATAATCCAAGGGGTACCTAGAATAGACAGAAATAGGAAGAGCCAAGGAAAGATTCACCCTTGGAGCTTTCAGAGGGAGCATGACTCTGCTTGTATTTGGTCTTCTCACATCCAGAACTGTGAGAGAATAAATTTCTGTTGCCTTCAGCCACCAAATTTGTGACAATTAGTTATGGAAATTCTAGGAAATTAACAAACTTAACTTGAAAGAAAAGGCCAAGGGATTATGAATGAGATAGGACTAAGAAATTGTTTGAATTTTACTTTCTTGGATGAGATATAAACTCTTTGAGTCACAATATTCCCCACCTGGCTTGAATCACTCATTACTTATCTTCCTCCTATGAGCATTTTGTGTCTTCTGGGTAAGGTGATCTATTAAGTCTTCTCCATTTTTGACATCCTAGTACTCTAGTAAGGGCCTGGACATGATAGGTTGTTAACCTAAACATTTGGGCAGTATTTGGGGATGATGCTGACTAATGCCATCCTTTGAATAGCTCAGTTGATTTATCATGGAAGATAAAGGAAATTTCTTCCTCTGATGAAGCATGATGTGTTTTTTAGAATATGTCATACCAATGATCTTATTTTTATAAAGAAATGAAAAGGATTGTGCCCTAGCTAGGTTTCTGTCACTCCTTCCAGATGGTGGGAGGGTGTGACTTTGGAATATTAACCTGTCATCAAGTGAGCAGCTCTCCTTTACCATGTCCTTCTACCATGATGTTTCTATCTTGCCTAAAAGCAATGTAGCCAACTGACTCTGGAATGAAACTTCTGAAACCATGAGGCAAAATAAATCTTTTACATTGTTATTCTCAGGTTACATGGTGAAGGAAAGCTGACTAACAGAGATGCTCTGCCTATGTGTTGGTCAGGTTTCCATTATTGTAATGCATACCTGAGACAATCAGCTTATAAAGAAAAAAGATTTCTTTTGATTCACAGTTTTGGAAGTTATGACTCACAAGCTCCATTGCATTGAGCAACATGTCATGGTGGGAGCATATGATACAGTTATTTACCTCATGGCTGGTACATGACAGAGAGGAAGAAGACAGGGCTGGGATCCAAAGATCCCCATCAAGGCCATGCCCCCAGTGACCTAAAGACTGATCACTAGGCTCTAGCCCTTAAAGGTCCACCATCTTCCCTTATTTCCAAGCTGAGGCCTGACTAAGGCTTTAACCCATGGGCCTTTAGGAGATACTCAAGATCCAAACTATAGCAGCATGTAAGCTCCCTCTTTGACTTTGCAGCTGGGATGAGGAGAAGTGATTCCAATTAAAGGGAAAACTGTAAGAAACAGTTTGTCTTTGATAGCCTCCCCCATCTCCCCTACCCTAGAAACCTAGTTTCCAACTGGTTTCACTTCAGTAGTGACACTCAAACTTCGTAATCTTATTGTCTTTTCTATTTTCTCTATCAAAGCCTAGCTATACTTTGCCTCTAGCTTTTAAACTTTGGACCTGTTGATGAAGGAAGGTTCTGGTAATTATTTTAGCATCTTACTATGTCCAGGTAAGACATTTGTATTTTTGTGCTGTATTTAGGAAGTCCAGAAATGGTGGAAACTTCAGACCTGTGATAGAACAGGGCAGTGAGAAGCACCACTTACAGTCTCTGTTAGTCAGCTACATATTGCTGTGAACAAAATACCTACTATTTTTTTCTTTTTTTTTTTTTTTTGCTTTTTGTCCATGATTGGTAGCTTTAAGGCAGAAACATCATGAAGGGCATGGTGGAGGAAGGATACTCACCTCATGGAATCAAGGAAACAGAGCCAGAGGGACAGGAAGGGGCTAGGGATAGGATATACACTTCAAAGGCATGCTCCCAGTGACCTCCTTCCTCTGATTTGACCTTACCTCCTAATAGCACACTCAGCTACAAACTTAACAGTGGATTAATCCATTGATGGGGTTAACAACCTTATGATCTTATCACTTTCTAAAAGCCCACCCCCAACACATGAGCCTTTGGGAGTTGTTTTGATCCAAACCATAACAAAGTCCTTCAAATCACAAGACATATGACTTCCTACTATACTTCTGCACCCAGCAGACCCTAGGAATCAAATTAGTTTAATTAAGTCAGCAGAGTTTTTTCCAGCTTATCTCACACACTGGTACCAGAAGATAAATGTTTATGCAGTTTCAAGAAGGAGACTTCCCTGAAGGGTAGGCAGAATGGCAAGTGTGTGTGTGTGTGTGTGTGTGTGTGTGTGTGTGTGTTGGTTGAAAAAATCCAGAATAATTTTCTGCGGCTGACTCAACCACTGCACTGTCCATGAACTGGGTATGTCACCCTGGGCCTTTCCCTTAAGCCTCTGAGTTACTTTCCTCACTTTAAAATGCAGCAGGAAGATGGAATTAAGTCAGTATCAGCCCATAAAAAAAAAAAAAAAAAAAAAAAACCTGAGACAAGGGTTAAAATCCAGCTCTCTGGGCTTCATGTAAGACCTTGTGAGTCAGACTCTTCAATAAGGGACTCACATGTCCCTGTCCACTGCTGGTATCTAAGGGTCAGTGTGAGAAACAGGCATAGATAATAGGTGTTCTTAGCCTTGCTGTCCTGTGACATTCTGCAGAAGGGCCACAGGGCAGCAGTTAGCAATAGGGGCCTGGGAGCCTGAGTCCAAATACTAGCTCTGCACTTTACCAAAAATGGTACCTTGGTAAGCCATGCTTCCTCATGCCTCAGTTTCCTCATCTGTGGAATACACAGAATAAGCACATGGGCCAAGCAGTCTTGTTGATTAAATTAAGGCAAATAAACAAATAAAGCATACAGAACCATGCCTGGCACAGAGTGAGGGCTCAAACACACAATAGTGTACAAGAGAAAACTGCAGAGGGCAAGGTGGGGAAAGGCATTTGACAGAGGCATCAGACTTAGCTCCCTGTTCCTTCCCTCTGTAGTCTGCCCTGGAGTGCTCATCCAGGGACACAGGCCTGATTACAGCCTTCTTTATCATCCTTGGTTTGCTTAGTGCAAGTCATTGTTTATGTGTGTGTCCCAGTCCCCACTGGATTCCAGGTGCCTCAAGGCAGAGTGAGGTGTCCTATATCTTTTCACCCTCAGTGTGGAGCACAGAGCTGCCCAAAGGCAGTCCTGGTGCCGACAAAGGCCGGGCAAACTTGTGTCCTGGGCTCTCAGCTCTCTGACTCCCTTGTCTGTCTGTCTCCTCTGTGTTTCTCTCCGTGCCTCCTTGGAGTAGAATGTTGCGGAGTTCCTGGGTCATTTTTTTTCTCTCCCCTTTCCTAGAGGAAGGTGACTGCTATGAGAACCCAGGGTCAGAGCCAGGGCAACGTCTTGCTCCGAGGCAAGCAGCAGACTTGGAAGTACACGTGGGTGGACCTGGCTCCAGGACCACACCCTCCCCACTGCAGGGCACCAGTCACTGAACAGGTAGCTGGAACAGCAGCACTGTTCTGGAAAGTGGTCCATTTCTGCATGGTCAGCATTTTGCCCCAGAAAGAGTCAGGTAGGTGGCTTGGGGGTTGAACAAACTGCCAGTGGGCAGAAATTTGGGTTGTGGGAGGTGAGAATCAATAGGAACAGGACTTGCCTCTTGTTAGGAATGGGTTCTGGACCCTGCCACCTCCAGATTTCTTGGACTTTTGGATCAGAGCTTCTCTGTGCTACACCATTGAGGACAATCATAAGCCACAGTCAGACAGAAACTGGAAGCCCTTCTTTGACCCAGCCCTGGCAGGCACAGGGTTCATTCTTGACAGTCACAAGCCTACCCTGGTTTAAAGGGAGGGATTAATCCCTGTCTTGATGAAGGTGACCCAAAGTCACCTTGTAAGAACAGCATGATCTGCAACAGTCTCGGAGGAGCACAGCATGACCTCTCTGGTCCCGGCCAAGCGCAGAGCCTGTTTGGCTCTTCTAAGGGACATTGCTGCTCACACAAATGGGAGTAAGATTCAGGCAAAGACACCTCCTCCTCAGGGTCACCATCTCCTTCTCCATCAGGTCTTGTAGGTAAAGGAACTTGGAGATGAGAAAGATGACTTATGGACGTCACAAAGCACCCGTGTGAGAACATTGCCCTTTCAAGGGAAACTCAGACATTTTTGTGACTGGGCCAGGTCACAAGTGGTGGGTGCATGCAGGGTACAGTGGTGACAGGTGATGAGAAAACCTGGCCTGGTGATAATGTCTGGGAGTGAGACCAGCAACCAGACTTGAAAAGGCATAGCCAGCTCTGACTCTGGTTGAGAAAGGAAACCAAGAATAAAGTTAGAATAAAATGTCATATACAGAAGAAATATGCATTTATTGAGTTCCATTGATATGCCACATTTCCGTATTGAGTACCACTGGTGTGCTAGGTATGTAACCCTCACAAAATCTCAAAGAGGTAGATATTAGCCATTTTAATTTGTAGATGAAGACACTGAGCCAGAGAGATGAAATTACTTGCTCATGATTGTCTGATCAGCAAGTAGAGACAATGGAGAACAAGGAAACGGGGTCCATATGAAGAAGGAGCAACAAGAAAGAATGTAGGGATAGAGGCCAGGGATTTAGCTCAGTGGTGCCACATAGAGCCTGCCTTGCAAGCGCAAGGTCTTGAGTTCAATCCCCAGTACAAAAAAAAAAAAAAAAGAATGTAGGGATAAAGAGATGCAGCCCCCAGGTTTCCTTCCTGCATTTCTGAGTGCTTGTTCACATTTAAGAATGAGGCAGGAGAGGAAGGCTGCCTGATTTGAGGGACATAAATGAACTGGAATAGAAAATGGCCTTGCATAGAAAATGGGGAGACAGGCTTGCTCTCCCTGTAGAGTTGGTCATCCTACACCAGCCTGGGAGTTTCAGTACTTTTTTTCTTTCCAGCTCTTGATTTTGAGTTTTCCTGGCAAGTATATTTCCTTTATTATAAAGTGACTTCCTGGTGGAAGGTGGGATCCTTCTGTCTCAGTCCCTACTAGTTGGTGTTCTTAGAAAGTTACTCCTCTTCGCTGGGCCCATGCTGAAGAGAGGGTCTCTAGGGCTTCCAGCTCTGGAATATGACTGTATTACATACAGCACCATGCCTGAGATGCACTTTGTGCTCAGACTTGCTGAATGACTGACTTTGTTGAATTGAATCTGCTTGCTTCATTTCAAAAAAGGGGCTTTGTTTCTTGGAGAGTCCCAGGATCCCCCAGACCCTGGGAGCTGCAATTTTTTTCTTACGATCTAGCCCTGGGGTGTGCTTATCTTTGGACAATGAGCGGCCTCCGAAGGATAAGTCAGACCAGATCCCAGCAGCCTGTAGGCCTCTCATGTTAACTATGACTCCTAAGTTACCTTTACGTGACTTCTTCAGCCAAGTCATCTTACTGGAGCTTTCTCCCTTTGGTTTCCCTTTTGTTCCAGCCTTCCCAAAGTTACCGTGGGAATGCACATAATGAATCATGCAACAAAGCCTAGCAGAGAGTCGTGGGTGTTACAGAGGGGCTCTGGCAGGAACTAAAGAAGGTTCAGGGCTTAGTCAGCTGCTTGGCTCATGTCAGACCCTAATCCTTGCTGATCCCTCATGCTCCAGACCCTCCCCTAGGCCTACTCTCCTCATAGAGTGTTTGGCAGTGGGCGCCATCATCCCAGGGGAGTTTGTCCCCCATGACAAACATCCCCTCTACTCCCCCCTCCAGTTCTGCCAGTCTCCGAGGGGGTAGGAGGAGCTGGGCATATTACAGTGCAGGTGAGTCATTGCCTCAGATTGACATGAGGAGAAAAGAATTGGTAGATGTGCTGTCAGGAAAAAATGATACTCAAGCTGAATCAAACACTAGTCACTGAACTCAGGGGAGAAGATGCCCTCTCCGGGTGCAGGTGGGGATTTTGTTAAGGAGAAGAGACTCGAGGGAGCAATGGGCCTACCACCTAATGGGACCATTTATTAAATACAGTTCAAGAGTAAACTGTAGCTCATTCAGATCTGTGATCCATGGAGATTTCATGATCCAGGAAAGACCATTAGTGTGCATCATGTGGGAGATCCTGTGGGGGCTTGCTGCTCCATGGGTGGGTTATATAAGACTGTTACATTTGAAAAGGTTTCATGGGAAGATACTAAAATTTGCAGCTGAGCTATGTGGTATTAGATTTCAGGTGGAAGGAGCACCCTAAACCATTCTCTGAAACCTTTCTCTGGAGCTTTAAAAAAAATAGCATGGATTTCATTGTGTCTAAAATGGTTAAGGGTCAAGCTGGAGGTTAAGGAGTACCAGGTTATCTAGTATAGCCCTCCAAGTACTATGAACACATGGGCTCTCAGTTCATCATCTGAGGACAGCAGGACATGGCCCTAAGGATCAAGGTCTCAGTCCTTATAAGTTGAGATAATTTAGCATGAATCTCCTTCGTAGAAGTCCTCTCTTCACGCATTTGCAAGATACTCACTCATCATTGTTCTTTCCCCTCAGACTAGCTCCCTTAATCTAGTGCCAACCCTTAGTGTTTCTGTCCCAGACTCTGCAGTCACTTTTGGTCCTTTCCTAAAATCAGTCCTCTCTTCTCCAACTGCATCCTTCTTTTCTCAGCCTTTTTGTATCTTCTGCATTCTATTGCCATCAGCCAACTTTGGATCTTCACAACATTACATGTGATCTCTGAGCTGTCGATTTGCAGTTGTTATTTCTCTTCCCTGACCCTCCCAGAATCATGCTGGAGGGAGGAGGTGGTGAGCTGTGTGTCAGGAATGGCTCTAGCAGCTCCTTGGGAATTTTCATATGCAGCTGAGACCACCACCTGTGCACTGAAAATTCCTTTCTTTTTCCTTGTAATGTGGCTACATTTCCTAATCTTTCATGTATTGCAGTGTAGCTGATAACTGAGTTCCAGGCAGTGGAATGTCAGTACCAACATGAGCTTATATTGTGTTGGAAAACATTTGGGTCTATTTATTGCTACACCCTCAGCTACCCTAACAAAACCTACCTCAAATACAAACTCCTCCCATCTGATTAAGGTCTCTCCTAAGTTGCTTCCTCTCCTGCTTGGCTTCATGTACTGATGCTCTGTCTGGCCACCCTGGCCTCTCTGAGGCCCTGAGCATGCCTACTCCTGCCTTGCTGCACATGCCTCCTATTTCTCTTTCCATCTGCCTCCTTTCCTCTGCTCATCTCAATCTCTGGCTTTTCCAGGAAGAGCTTCAGACAATTCTATCCACACTACTCTCTGTTCTCTGAATTAATAGGTCAGTAATTATTTAATCTCTGCTGGTTTTCTCTTCCTTCTCCATGGCCAGGACTGTTTTTGGCCTACTCTTCCATTCTGGGTGTAAATAGGATTGTGTGTATGTGTGCATGTGCGTGCATATGTGAATAGATTGGAGTCTAGGGCCTTCAGACTTTATACTTGACATGAATAACTTGGAATGTGTTCTCCAGTAAATGATTTGTTCATTCAACAAGAGATCTATCAAGGGTCACTGTTATCGAGCGCTGAAATGACAGCTACAGGGATGCATTAAGAAATTACCTACTGTTACAAAGAAAAAGCAATTACCTACTGTTGACATATTTTGGACTATGAGACTCGATCATCCGTGCTGGTTAGTCCCTGTGATTGCTGTTGTAGTTTCACTTTCCCCTTAAATCTTTTGTTCTCTATTGCTATTATAGCTCCAACAATGAACTCTGAGACTGAATGTATCCAAGGGCAGAACCCTTAGAACAAAAGAGTCTCCCATGATTCTTAAAGTTGACCTCTTTTTGGCCTATTTATCAAAACAATAGTCTTGAAAGTCAAGCTTTGTGGGGAGAGAGGAAATTTCTACACTTTAAAAATTTCCCTTGAAAGAGTCTTAAGAAGCAAACCCTTCTGTGCCTCTATCAGAGCTACTAGAAGACAGCAGCTAGCCTGCCAAGAGGATGACAAAACAGTGCCAACACCTCTGACCCCCTGGAACGTGGGAACAAGTACTCTCTCCTGGGTTCAGTCTGACTTTCCTCTCTGGGAGAGGGGACACATCAGGCCTAAATGATGAGGGCTTTTGCTGTGCTTCTTGTTGGGGCTCCTGAAGGAGACCACCTCAAAGGGTCTTTGTTTTGTTCTCTGATCCCAAGCACCTAAACTATGCCTGGGACATAGTAAATGTTCAATAAGTATTTATGGAGTGAGGGCAACAGAGTAAAACTGATGGAGTGCTGTGTTGGGACAGAGCTCCCCCATGTGGCTTGGAAGGTGTCCAGGATTCCCTATGTGGGTGGGGAACATGCGCAGACTGTAAGGGCTGGATGGACAGGGGAGCAGTTGCCAGTAGAATCAGCAAGGAGCACCCTGGAGGCTGGACCGTAGTAGTGTGCTCAGCTACTTTCAGTCCTGGAGACTCTCAGGGCCAGTGAGAGCCAAGTGAGGCTGAGCCTGGGAACTGCTGACCCTGGCTGGCCAAGAGCCACTGCAGCCTTCTTGCTGCAGGTCATCAGGGTACAGCAAATGGGGCACCATGTTGTACAGGCCCCACAGAACAGGAGATAGCGGAAGGACACACAGGGTGGAGAGGCCACCTCTGCAACTAAGAACGCTGCAAACGTTCCTGACAGCATCCAGCAGCCATCTGGCATGGTGGATGGAGCAGAAGAGAACTCTGAGCTTTTTTTTTTTTTTTTTTTTTTTGAAAAAGATTGCTTCAATTTGAAAAGAAGTTCTGGGGGTAGGAAGAGACTCGGCTATTGCTAACCAACATGTCTGAGCTTCGTTTTTGGTCTATAAAATGGAGATTGTATCTCCACCTACTTCATAGTCTTGCTGAGAAGGTTCAATAAAGACGTACAACACTTAGAATCCTACCTAAAAAGAGTTAATCTGTGTTGCTGTTGTGACCATGGTTGATGTTGTTCCCCAGAGAGGTGGAGGCTATGGGGGGAGACTAGGTCAGTTATGAAAAAGAAGATATTTTATTTGCTTTGCACATCTGAGCATAGTGTGAACAAGAGTGTGAGCGTAGTGTGATAACATAATACTTAGTAACAACACTGTTTGGGAAGGGATTTGTGACTTACAAAGCACTTTCAAAAACTATCTCCTTGAACTCTCTCAACAATGCAGCAGAGGGAAGATAATTTCTACCCTTATTTTACAGATTTAGAAACTACACTTCAGTGAATCTAATGGGCTTGACCAAGGCCATACTTAGAGAAAATGATGGAGCAAGCTCTGAAAAGCAGGGCTCCTGACACCAAGACACCTTCTCTTTCAACTCCATCACCCCTGGATGTAGAACTGATTCCACCCAAAGGAGCAGGACTCTCCATCTACTTTTCGGATCATGAGCCTTCCCTTGACAAGGATGCTTTTGTTCAGCTGGGCCAGGCTGCTGAGAACAGAATGAGATTACAGAAATCCCAAACATGTGGAAAAAGAACAGATTCTGTGGTAGCTTAGTAAATCTTGAGTTCCTTTGTACCACAGCTCTGGTTATGTGAAATGCGTTCTAATTATCCTGAGGTCTTAATAAGTATTCTCACCCTTATTGTGTAACCATGGACTATCTGAAATTTTACGGAGAGGATCTTGGACAGAAGGAGGCCAGGAAGCTGTCCCAGGTCTTAGAGAATCAGAGGTGACTCAGACATGAGGAACTCCCATCATCAAACAGTGAAAGTGGCCACTGGGGGTGGCCAACAGCAAGATAAAGGCAGATGAAGTCTGGGCTCCAGACACTGACCTGCTGTGAATATTAGTGATGTGTGGCTGGTCTTTGGCTCATGCTTCATCAGTTGAGCCCCAGCCCTCCAAGTTGTCCCCTCCCTAAAGAACTACCATGGGATAGTTCATAGCTCCTCCTGAGTGCCTTACAGTGTTCTTTGTGATAACTTCATCTATGCTCCTCAGTTACTATGTTGATTGGGTATACCCTCTGGTCATCTCTCATGAGGCCTTCCTCCTCCACCCCTAGGTCATCCTTCTGTTCTGGTCTGGGTCCCTTCTCTCCTGCATTAGTCATAGCACATGGAAGTCTCTGAAGGGAATTTTCTCCTTCCTGGGGCTAATATTCTATAATTAGGACCTCAAATGGGACAGAAATATCTCCCACCACACTCAGCACCCCTAATGTTTCTTATCTTTGGATGACCTCAGTCTTTGAGCTAATGAGAACATCCCTCATAATAAAAAGTTACTTAGAAGATGAGTGTGATGTTCGTGATTCTTTGCTAGGATTTATGTCATTCTACTGAAGGTTGATCTTGTTTTTTGTTTTTTAAAGAGGCATAAAGGGATTTAGTAGGCAGAATTGCAAAGTACACACTCAAAGAAATATAGTGTAGGTTCTCCAGAGAGAGGTGTGCTATAGTCTGGAGCTGAGAATATTTATGTGATTTGAGGAGTGAAAATCTGTGAACTTGATGAATTTATAGAAAGTATGGGCTTGGTTTACAGGAGAAAAGCAATGGTCCATCCACGGAAATTAAAAATAATGGCTTATTTCACAGATGAAAGGATAGTTTCTTTCATAGAAGAAAGGAAGGGGCCTAGTCTATTATATTTCTACCTCTTACCTTATCAACTAAGATAATTATAGACAGAAAGTATCTTTGGAGGATTTTGGATGTGATAATCCAGGAAAAAGAAGCATAAGAAAGGTTCAAGAATACAGATACAGATAACCTCAAGTCCTAAAGTTGCTATCTTCTTAAAAGTCAATTTTTAAATTATCATTTTCCTTATCTCCTTTCTACCTATTTTTATTTCTTCTATCCTCATTCTCCCCTTTCCCTCCAGACTTTGATCCCTTATTCTTCAGAGATGCAGAGCCAAAGGTCCATCATCTTATGCTGCTTCAGGCTTAGGGGTGATGGTGACCCTGCCTAGCCGGGGATTGAAAGTCTCCTGGTGACTTATCTAAAGAAATGCAGTGGTTCCTCAGTTCATGAACTTAATTTGTTCTATGATTTTGGAAAAGATGCCTGTGTTTGTGTGGGAAAGATGGCCATAGTCATGTTTGTCACCCAATGCAGAATTTGAGGACAGAAACAAAATTTTGCCAAATGCTTCTATTTGTGAACCAAATTGCTTGCAAATGAAAGTGTTCATGAACTGAGGGACAACTGTACTGGGTTCTGTTGTTTGAAGAGTCATTTTTTTTTTTGGTAGTCTAGAAAAGAGAACAAGAACATTAGCAAGTCATTAATGCTTAAGCTCCATTTTATAACCATTTAAAATAAGCAAGGGACAAAAATTAAAAGTAGAATATTGGAAAATAATGAGTCTAAAAAGTTGTAGAAGTCA
The DNA here is from genome assembly GCF_000247695.1 of Heterocephalus glaber. The sequence continues at coordinate 6,128,980 of NW_004624839.1, forward strand.
GACAAAATTAGGTGGCATTTGGCATAGGATTTTTATCTTTAACATTAATCTCTTTATCCAGAAGTGTTAGCCCAAGTATCAGAGGTGGAGTTTAAGAGGATACAGACTCCTCCTTGTTTTGTCAAAGAAACCTAATATCCTCCTGTTTTAATTATAACAATGGAGAAGGCCAATCTTTTTTAAAATTTTTTGGTCAGGGATCGAAGTTGGGACCTCAAGCTTGAGAGGCAGGTGGAGGAACCACGGAGTTCAATCCCTGGCCCTGAGAAGGCCAATCTTGTGCTTGCTCTTTGCAAGTACATTCTGGTGCCATCATCATAAGACCAAGCCAAAGACTGATACAGCATTTACCTGACACAAAGCATTCTGTTTGTTCATTCAGCCGTTTATCTGGTGTCATTACGGGAGGAAAAGAATATGTCCCAGAACCCTTCTGGGTAGCATGATAGATTCAGAGAGAATCACATTGGGATTTAGGATTGTTCAATTGTGCCAATGACTTAAATTTTCCATAGCACCTTGGTCACAGTCTCTGTTGTGTTGGGTAGCAATGGAATAGAAGGGGTAAAAAGTAATAGGCATTTTCTAATATTCCTTTACTATTGTAGAAATCACCCTAGGCAGGCCCCAGCCTTAATGTCTATTATGGCTTGTGTTTAGATGTCCCCCAAAGCCTCATGTGGTTATAGGTGGGAGTTTTTCAGAGGTGGCTGATCTAGGATGTATGACTGATTCATGTGCAATGCTAGGTTTAAGGGTGCTAAGATTAAGGGTGTTTGATTACTAAATCAGTCCACTAATTGATTTGGCACCACCCTAATCCCCATAACCTGGATACAATATAAGGGGCAGAAAGAGGCTTGTCTTGTCCCCTGGCTTGCTATGCTACCTTCTTCCTGCCATGAACTATTTCTCTTCTTCAGTTCCTGTCTGCCTTGCCACCCTGCCTTGGAGCCAGCTGATTATGGACTGAAACTTCTACAAACTGTAAAAATAAAACCTCTTCTCCTTTAACTTTGGGTGTCAAGTATTTTGTCTCAGCAACAAGAAAAATAACTAAGACAATGTCACAGATTGAAGTTTTAGAAACACAAGGAAGCAAATTACACAAAGATGCAGAACCACACAGAACCACAGTGGTCCCTCATCTACTCAAGAATTTCCAGCTCCACAAAAGACACCACAAGAGGAGGGCAAACCCATAATGATTTTTGCACCTAGCACTGGGATGGAAGTTTTTGTGTATTGCTGAATGGTATTCCTGCCTTTCTTGTGAAGCAGATTTTATGACCTCCACCATAGAGTTTGAGACCTCCAGGCTCACATGTCAGGGAATGGCCAGCCTTTTCTGGCACCAAAGACTGTGCTCTTTCATTCAGCTACTCATCAGGCAATCAGAGGTGTGAATTTTCTCTGCTGAGATTTGATTATGTTCTAAGGCCTGGGGGAGAGGGGGTGTAAAATGAGTGAGGGAGGTTTGTACTTTACTCCTTATGGCAGGAGGCTCCCAACTCCTGAAACCCAGCAGTGTCTGTCTTCCTTTCACCTGAGGGTGACTTCCAGCTAATACCTGAAAGCCAAAAGGGTTTGAGGTGTTACCTTGTTCAGAGGACACTCCAAGAACAAAAAGGCTCAGATCTCACGTTGTAGAAGTTCAGGCTATAAGAGAGGCAGTGTCAACATGGCTTTTAAACTACATTTTGAACTCTGCCCCTTCTGCAAAAGTCCACAAAAAACTACCTGGAAAGCTTCAGATAATGGAGCTCTACTTCTGTGACTGAGCACACCTAGATCTCTGCTGAAGTGGGAGGCTTTTAGATCACCATTCTCCACCCACCACCCCCATCAGGATGTGTTCACTGTGCAGAACTAGGTTCTCCAGTTTCTTTTGCAAAGTACAATTGTATTGTATCAACTGTCACACCCCTGTCAGTTCACTGTGGCCTTTAGAAATGATTTTGTAAGACCAGTGAAGCTCAAGAAGCCTGCCCATCTAAGTAAGGAACGAAACAACATCCCCTTGGCTGGGACTTATCTTAGTTGTAGAGCACTTGGCTAGATATGTTAAGTCTTGGGTTTAATTCTCAGCACTGCAAACAAAAAATGTCTGTTCTGAAAGTGTTAATATGAAGAGATAAAAGAATGAAGAAATTATCATGTAAATATTTTCAAGGAAGGAGGAAATTTATTATTTGCCAAGGATCTGATCTCATAATTGAAATACTAAAAAATTATTAGAAGTATTGTGTTCAGTAAGATGGCCAGATCTTTTAAAGTACAAAATCAGAGTCATTAGACACAAATAATAATCAGTCATAAGATACAATTTAATAAAAGTCTTATTCACAGAAGCAACCACAACAACAATATAAAACAAAATATGTAATATAAACTTTAAAAGTGATGAGTATGAATGATGAGTAGAATAGTTAATCCCAACCCAGAGACATAAAAGAAGGCTTGAATAAATAATGTGGCATCTTGTTCTCAAAGGAACAACTTAATATTGTTAATTTCCAGTTACTTAAGGATTTCCCAGATGTCTGATTTTGATTTCTACTTCTACTCCACTGTAGTAAGAAGGATATTTTATATGACTTCAGATCTCTTGAGTTTGCTAAGATTTACTTCATGGTTCAGAAAAAGATCAATATGAAAGTTCTATACATATTGAAAATTATGTGCATGCTATTCCTGTTAGATGGAATAGTTTATAAATTTTAATTAGGTCAAAGTGTTCATGTCTTTTATGTCTTTGCTGATTTTCTGTCTATTTGCTCAATCATTGAGAAAGAAATGTTGATATCTCCAACTATGACTGTGAAAGTGTTTATTTCTTTCAATTCTATCACCCTTTGTATATATACAGACAACATATATTGAAGTGCTGTTTTTAGTATGTATACACATTTAGGATTGTGTCTTCTTGGTGAAAGCATCAGTTAACAGCTTAAAAATACATGTTGTATCTTCCTGGTGAATTTATACCTTTATTGTTAGGCAATATCCTTTCTTTATCTGTAGCAATATATTTTTTTTTTTTTGGTACTGGGTGATCAAACTTGGGACCTTGCGCTTCTGAGGCAAGCAGCAGAACCACTGAGCTAAATCCCCAGCCCTGTAGCAATATTTTTTATTCTGAAGTCTACTTTGCAATGCTGATATAGCTACTCCGGCTTTTTAAAAATTAATGTATGCATAGTGTATTTTTTCATCCTTTAATTTATGTACTTTATTTAAAGTTAGTTTCCTTTGGAAAACTATATCTGGATCTTGCTTTCCCAATCTCTTTTAATTGTTACATTTAGTCTCTTTGCAATTTATGTAATTATTATTAAGGTTGAATTTAAGTTTATCATCTTGTTACTTGTCTTGCATTTGTCTCTTTACTCTTTTTCCCTTTATTTCTGCTTTTCTGCCTTCTTTTGTACTAATTGGGCATTTATTTATGATTATATTTTATCCCAATGATTAGATTATTAGTTCTACTTCTCTAAAATTTTTTAAGGCTGCCCTAAGGTTTATAATACTGTAGAAACTCATTACTTATTATAATCTACCTTCCAGTAACATTATTTTATTTCTTATATTGTGAGAATAGTATACTATCAATTCATTCCTTCTATTATGTTTAAAAAAACCCCAAAACATATTGTTTTTATTTTTGTTGTAGCTGGTGAATTTTCTTTTAAAGCCATCACAAATAAGAAAAAAATGTATATTATACTTACTTTCATTTCTATGGCTTCTAGCACTCTATTTCTTGGTGTGGATCAAAGTTTCCAGCTGATACTATAATTTTTCTATATGAAGAATTCCTTTAACATTTTTGTAATACAGGTATGATGGCTGTGGATAATCTCAACTTTTGTCTTTATTTAACCTGCATTTCTACAAAATGTTTTTGCTAAGTATTGAATTATAGGTTAGCAATTTAAAACTTTCTTTGTCTTTTAGTGAAGAAAAGATCTCCCTACATTGTTTTTTGGCTTGCATATTTCCTTATGAGAAATCTTCTGTAATTCTTTGTTAATTTCTGTATAATATGCTTTCTTGTCTTAGTTACTTTTCCCTCAGTGCTGAGATGAATTATCCAACACACAAAGTTAAAGGAGGAAAAGTTTATTTAACTTACAGTTTGTAGAAGTTTCAGTCCATAATTGGCTGGCTCCAAGGCAGGGCAGCATGTCAGACAAGCATTATAGGGAAGAAATAATTCATGGTGGGCACAAGGCAGCAAAGCAAGCAAGGGATATGACCACAGCTCTTTTTATCCATTATATCTTTATCCAGGCTCCTTAGGGGAGGTAGCACTCACACCCTTAATTCTAGCACTCTTGATCCTAGTATTGCACCATGAATCAATGCCAGCATCACACACTCTAGATCCAGCCACCTCTGAAAAAGCTCCAGCTATGACTGCATGAAGCTTTCAGGGGACATCTAGACACAAGATACAACATTCTCTCCATTCTGTCTTCATAATTTCCTTTTATATAGCTATATATTAATGGATATTGGGTCAACTATCTTGCAATTTTTTAATAAAATAAGCTGGCTCTACTTTACTGTACACATCAAGATAAATTCTGGATGGACCAAAGATTTAAGCTAAGAAAAATATAAAATTATAAATATATTTCAAAGAAAGATGGATGCATATTTTTTTTAAAACTTTGGTGGTAAAAATCTTTACCAGCATGATTTTAAAATCTAGGAATATAACAATGTTGAAAAACTTTAATATGGCAGGATTTAAACTACTATAAAGTATTCTGAAAGCAGAAGGCCAAACCAAGATTGTAATATAATGACAATATTAGGGAAGTTTTACCATTTATCTACTAAACAAAAGATTAATTTCCATAAAAAAAATTCTGGCCATGGTGATGGTGCACATATATAATTCCAGCACTTAGGAGGCTGAGGCAGGAGGATTCCTGCAAGTTCAAGGCCAGCCTGGCCTACACAGTAAGACCTTCTCTCTCAAAAATATTCTAAAATAGGGCCAGGGATTTAGCTTAGTGGTACTGCGCTTGCCTGGCAAGCGCAAGGTCCCGAGTTCAATTCCCTTTACCAGAATAACAAAAATTCTAAATTATCAATAAGGAGAGGATGAATGAAATAATCACATATGGACAGAATATATGAGCAATTAGCAAATAAACCTTTTAAAATTTGCATGTTTTTACCATGTATAATGTTAATAAAACAAGAGATATTCTCTTTTTCTTATCAGATTGCAAAATTAAAGGATATAGCAATTCTCATTGCTGAGAAGGAACCAAGAAAACAGATAATTCTCATGTGCCTTTTGTGAGTTTTAAAAAAACTGACAAAGTTATTGTGAAGGGCCAGGTGGCAAAATATATAAACATTTAAAACCTTATGTACCTTTCTTTGACCTTAAGCACCAAGAAGCAGCATACAGTGCTGGGGAAACACATGGGATTTAGTGTCAGGCTACCTGAGTTCCAATCCTCGTTCTGCAGTGTCAGTGGTATCAAATTTGTTGTATGATGCCAAGAAATTTATACTTTTCTCTGTTTTACTTTCAGTTGAGTATTTTATTTTATTTTATTTTTTTGAGACAAGGTCTCACTATGTAGTCAAAGCTAGCCTTGAACTCACTATGTAGCCCAGGCTGGGCTTGAACTTTCGGCAACCCTCTTGCCTCAGTCTCCTGAGTACTGGGAATACAGGCATGCACCGCCACATTTGGCAGTTGAGCATTTTAAATACCTACTACATTGAGTTATTATGGAGTTTGAATTAATATTTGTTGAGTGGTTAAAATGGTGAATGGCACATAATGAGTTTGCATTAATGTGAGTGTTTGTTGCTAAGGTAATGCTTTTAGTTTTCAAGAAAATCCTCTTTGAAATCCTTGGCCATCTAAGCAGAAACCATCTTATAAGAAAGATATTACCTAAATTAATTGAATCTGTAGTTCTCATGTTATAAGTGAATTATGTTGTACCTCATAAAAGCATGCAATGTTATCTGTCAATTAAAAATTAAATTTAGTGAGTTCAGGCAGCTGCGTCGGGCTGTAGGAGAAGTCGGCGGTCTCCAAAGGAGTTAAAGTTCCTCGTAATTTTCGCTTGTAGGAAGAACTTGAGGAAGGACAAAAAGGAGTAGGTGATGGTATGGTTAGCTGGGGCCTTGAAGATGATGAAGATATGATACTTACAAGGTGGACAGGCATGATTATTGGGCCACGAAGGCTAGAATAATTGAGGAAAGCTGAGCAGTGGAAGAAGTTGCCTTTGGAATGAACCTTAAATGACAGACTGGTAGGATTTTGGAAGGTGGTGATTGGGAGAACATTCCAGATAGAGAGGAAAAAAGACAAATTATGAAAACAGAATATATACCCTGAAAATAGGATGTGGACCTAAATACCCAGAAGTTCCTCCATCAGTTAGATTTGTAACAAAAATTAATATGAATGGAATAAATAATTCTAGTGGAATGGTGGATTCACGCAGCATACCAGTGTTAGCAAAATGGCAGAATTCATATAGCATTAAAGTTGTATTTCAAGAGCTAAGATGTCTAATGATGTCCAAAGAAAATATGAAGCTTCCACAACCACCAGAAGGACAAACATAAAACAATTAGTTTTAGTGGATCTCAAACTTGTCTTTAATCAACAACCTTCTATTCATATTAATGTCTTGATTAAATATCACAATACAAAATACCTGCACATTAAGTAAAAGAATTCCAGCTGGTAAACATGACCTGGACATTTCTAAGAATATATTTAATATATGTACACCCATTATGTTTTCAGGTAACAGGAGGAAAAATGTGGCACAATTTTTCTTTCTCTTATTAAGGCACTGTCATTTAAACAAGAACCTGGAGTACTCCAAATACAATTCAGGTTTACAAGATGAAAGCATGGCAAAAATTGCCAGATGTCAGTGGAAACGTGTGTTTCTGAAAAGTAAAATCTCAAGAAGGAAAAACAGAAATGGCGTGCTTATCCATCTTGCTTAGTGAAAGAGCTACAGTTTGAAATTGTTCAAAGTAGCAGGTACAATGAATATTGTCACAAATTGTGTTAATTCTTGAAGCAGTGTGGGTACTGACTACTAGTAGTATCAAAAATATGTTCAGGATTATTTTTATACCTGTATTTATAATAAAAAAATGTTGGAGGCGTTGATGAATTTCTGTCAAAAGCTATTCCTGTGTGTTACATGTAATAGACATGGTAAATATTTGTTTACAGTCTTTGTTAAATAAACCATGCATTTAAGTTTAGGTGAAGTGAACAAAAGGAAATAGGTGCATGGATATGTGATTTTGAGATTAGTCTTAAAATTTAAATAAAATGTGGAATGTGTCCTCAGAGACTGTACCATTTCTATTATATTGATGTAGTATATGTACAGTATATTGCCAAGGTAGCAAAAATTGGAATTACCAATTGTAGCTTTTCATTGATATATCCATATATTATTTATCCTATTTTGCATACAGTACTTGTGAATTGGAATTTGCAGAGTATTAGCAAATTATATAATTAGTTTAATTTCTTCTTTGGAGAAGGAAGAATCTCAGGTACTGTATTGGAATTTGATTTCACCAGATATAATATTATTACAAAGATTTTTGAATTCTAACCATTCTTACAGAATTACAGATTGCATATAATTCAAATGTACATTCCTTTTTTTCTTAGTAGATTTTTATTTTCCTGTGAAACTTTTGGTTAATAGATTGAATTAATGGAGACATTTCCTTCCCTAATTAATGATTTTAACATTTTTATCCAAGCTCCATTCTAACAAATATGTAATTCTGAAGTTGGAGATTCATTTATGTTCTACTTTTACCAAAGTGAGACAAAGCTTTAGGCCACTAGTTTTACTTCAAAGCACTGGGTACACTCCTGTGTTGGAAAATGATTCCTTATGAATTTACTGAAGAATACCAAAAGGTAGTCTGGTAAAAATCTCCTTTTATTTTGGCCAACTTGTCTTATCCTTCACCCCAGAATATATAGGCAAACCTAAATCGTGATTGTCAAAATACCAAATGAGATAGTCTAACTTTACTTATAAAGGAAAAATAATTGACTTTGTATTCTTTTGGAAATATTAAAGTATTATAGTTACTTTTATAGTCTGTAAGGACAGATTTCTCAAACATACCCTGACATTTTTATCAAGCTCAAAGCTAAAGCCTTGAACTACCTTTTCTTAGTCAATAGTGTATTAAAGTCAGTGACAGTTTGTCTAAACTTATTAATATCAACATGGCTTATCTGTTTAATTATCAAAGATGTCTTACATACTTTAAAATGATACATAGAGAACATACATATACAAATTCATACATGTATAATTTATTAAAGTAGATTTAAAATGACTTATTAATATCAACATGGCTTATCTGTTTAATTATCAAAGATGTCTTATATACTTTAAAATGATACATAGAGAACATACATATACAAATTCATACATGTATAATTTATTAAAGTAGATTTAAAATGAACTATTACCTTGGAATGGAGTCTTAAACTTTTTAATGGTTAAAGGAGATTAAATTGAATTACACTGACACTGTATAAAGTAATGGTAACTGATGGTCTGAATCAGTCTCTAATAACTTCTTTTCCACTTTGAAAACACGTCATACACGGAAGCTGGTAACTATTTGGATACTGTTGGCAGCCTGACGATTTAGTACCTTGATCCCATGACTTCTTTTCTCTCCCTGTCTGTACAGCTGTGAAAGTCTTTCTTCTAAGTGTGTGTTGGCAGAGTCAGACCTATAATGCTCATTCCCCCTCCTTTGTTTTGGGGATTATGAATCTTCACAAAAATCTGCATGCAAGTTAACCATTTTCCAAAGCAGAATCCATGTTTGCATGTCACAATCAAAATGTACATGGCAATCTAAGACACACTGATTGAAATGAGTAAATATAGAGCTGCTCTAAATTATAATAACATTTCTTAGGAGTTTCATAGCAATTTTCCCTTTGTTTTGTAAAGTGGCTGAGGTTGTAGGAGTGTGTGGTATCTGTCACCTTTCAAATGAATTGTAAAATTGCCTTAGAAATTTGTTTAAAGGGCCAAGACTTTTTAAACCCAGAGGATGATCATATATTAATAAAAATTGCAAAAATAAAATTCTTGTCATATTAAAAAATTAAATTTAAAACCAAATAATAAGTGAGATGATGTGAGTTATTGATAGTTTATCAGTTTAAATTTAGATGCCAAGATATGTTTGAACTTTCTAGTATATTTGACATTTAGAAGATTGATGGTTTACTAATATCTCAGTACATAAATGCCTGGACACTTTCCTTAAGAGCTCTGACAATGTTTGTAGTACTCAGTTTACATCATAACTTAGGGAGCTATCCAGTTCTGGCATAGAGCACCCCCACGTGACAGACCATGACTTCCAACTTGTGACATTAGTGTTACAACAGCTGAAACACGCTGACAGAATTGCTGCCTCTCTTCTGAAAGAGGAAGGATGCAAGGTTCCTTAAGGACTCTCAGGTAAGAGCCCATGTGACTAGAAGAAAACAATCTGTCTTGGTTGTACTTTTGGAAAAAATATTTTTTTAAAGATGAGGTCTTGCTATGTTGCCCAGGCTGGTCTCAAACTGCTGGACTCAAGGCAGCAGTTCTGCTACCTTAGCCTCCTACCTTAGCAGTTCTCCTACCTTTTAGCCTCCTGAATAGGAGGGACTACAGGCATGCACCACCACTCCTATGTTGGTTGCATTTTTGGAACTAAGAAACTGGAACTAAACATTGACATTTGAAGCAATTCCACTTTTAGAAATTATTTGAAGAAAAAAATGCCAAGTGCACAAAGATGCTTCTAGTAGCAAAAACAACGCAAGAATTCATCAATGGTCAATTACTTTAAAAAACTCATCTTTATGATGGAATGCAGTTATTAAAAATATTTTATGGAGCCACATTTTCCAAAATAATTTTGGGTATTTTGCATTTGGTTATATTTAATATGCTCAGTCATTTATTTTCTCTTTTTTTGCACTTTATTAAATTCTTTTATTGGTACATTGTAGGTTTACAACACAATTACATTTCTCATTGGGAAGGGTACCTTTACATAATGCATCTTGTTCTTATATTTTCCCCATTCCTAGCCCTCCCTTCATGCCCTCCACTCTTTTCTATTTACAAAGACTTTATTTCCATTTTTCCATTTCCCATCATTTTTCCTTTCCCTTCTTTCCTTTCCCCTGCCCCTCCCACT
>NW_004624839.1:6169135-6179331 GCF_000247695.1 Heterocephalus glaber
AAGATCCCAATGATGAATGTAACTGTATTGTATACCTAAAATGTACCAATAAAGTTAATGGGAAAAAAAAGAAAGTTTAGAGTTGGATTAATGTGTTAAATGGCTTAATAAATAAGGTAAGGGGAAAGAGGAATCAAGTATGAGTTTGAAAAAAATTCAGCTTTGGATACCAAGAGGCCAGTATTCTAAATTTTATAAACCAAGATCTAGAAAACGACTGAAAAAATCACAGAGGGAGTTTGCAAATAATTATTATTATGTAGATGTGTATATTATATGCGTGTGTATAGGGAGCATGTATCCTCCCTATGTGACAAAAGATGTGATGTAGTTTATAAAGCACAAGTATACACTACAAAAGAATAAAAACAGGTGAAGAAATTTGACTGAAGGAAGAAATAGGACAATATCATAATAAACCTAGGGGCAGGAGTAGCATTCTGCGGTACACACCATACAGTCCTTTGTAGTTGCTAGAGGAGGGCTGTCTGTTTGCCCCCAAACTTCCTGAAGGCCAAAGCAAAGATAAAAACAGACTAAATTGTTACTCTTCAAACCCTTCTCCTGGCCTTACCAGATGAATCAGGTTCCCTAATATTAGCATTTTCATTCTTTCTGCTCTTTGCCCAAGAACTAGACTTGTACTCCCGTCCCCCACGACACCAGAAAGTATACTGAGCCTCCCCAGGGCATCACATGGACTTAGGAACAAGGCTGTGCCCATGGCACTGCCCTCTGTAGTCTGGTAAACCCGCCTGGTCACTGACTTGCCAGGGCTGTCTTCTGTCCCCCCATGGACTCTGCAGGTGACCTCCCCTGGGGGTTTGGTTTCTGAATACCACACTCTCCTTCTTCGCTTCCTGCCACCTCTGGGGCCCTGCCTTTCCAGCGCACCTGGGGGCTCCATGTCTTTTCTTGCCTTCCACATAGGAATGCTTTGAGGCCTATTCCTTGACCCCTTTGACTTCCCTGACCATACTCTCCCTAGGTCAGACAGTAAATATCTGAGGCTTTGCTGGACCAGAGGTCTCTGTTGCAATTACTCAACTCTGTTGATAAAAAGCATAGATAATATGCAAGCAAATGGGTATGTCTGTGTTCCAATAAAATATAAAAATAATAAAATAGTTTATTTTCAAACTAGGCTGAGGTAATCCCAGCACTCTGGGAGACTGAGGCAGGAGGATCACAGATTGAAGCCCACCCTGGGCAACTTAGCAAGACCTTAAAAATAAAAACTAAAAAATGAAAAGGGAATAGGGCTAGAAATGTGGCTCAGTATGAAACCCTGGATTCAATCCCAAGTAAAAAAAAAAAAAAAAAATCCAAAAACTCAACAAGAGGCTAAGGGCCAGCTCCTGCACTAGGTGATGATCCCATCAGACCTTGCAACACAAAGGAGTTCTGAATTCAAGTCTCTGATCCTGACCTCCTCTCCCAACCCCAGGTTTGTGTTCCAAAAAGCTTACTTGCCATCTCCTCTCAGATGTCTGAAATGATGGCAGACTCAAGTTCCAAACAGAACACCTGATTCTCCTTCCCTGGCTCTTCCCACCCTTGTCTTTACCATTTGGGCACCCAGCATCATTGTTCATTCAGTTTCTTTTAGGCCAATATCTGGGTCACCTGTGTCTTCTTTCTTTCCGTACTCCCAGCTCTTCTTGAAATCCAATACACCCAGAAACCTTCCCAAAACAACCTGAATCCAACCACCTCTCACTACCTCTATTGCCAGCCCCAATTATAGACTAGACTACAGCTGCAGCTTCTCACTGGGTTCCCTGCTTCTACTACCCTTGTCTCCCAGCAGCTATTCCCTACATAGCCAAAGCAATCTTTTTAAAAGCAGAAATCAGATCACATCAGCTCAAGAATTTCCAGGTTAAGAATACTACCCAGTCTCCTTGCCATGGCCTCTAAGGCCTATGTGAGAGAGCTCTGCCTGCATTTCTGACCCACTCTACTCATTACTTGAGTCTTGCTGGCTTCTTTACATTCTTTGAACACAGCAAACAAGCTAGCAGGGTCTCTCCACTTGCCGGTCTTTCTGCCCACAGTGCTATCCTCAATTATCACAGCACCCCCTCCCATTCATCAGGGCTTGGTTCCCATGACACCTTCTCTTAGAGGCCTCTCCATGATCACTTGGTCTGAAGTAATGCCTGCTACCATCATCCTATAACCCATATTCCCCTTTTCGTCCCTTCATAACACTAATCGTTATCTGAGGATACAGTATATTTCTTTGTTTATTTGTCCATTGTTTGTCTCCCCTGCTATAATGCAATCTTAGTGAGGTCAGGACTTTGTCTTATTCTCTTCTGACACTTGACATATAAGCAAATATATGAAGAGTAGTTGAATGGGTGCTGTTTCAGGGCTGCAAAGGGGAGATCTAGGATGGCATAGCATTTGTATCGTTGCCTCTTCTGGCCCTGAGTTTTTCAAAGCCATCATCTGTAGGGCTCACACCAAGCCCACAGGCCTGTGAAGGGGATCAGGTGCCATGCATTCCCTTTCCTCCTCTTCCTGATCCCCTGATCTTCCTGCAGGAAACACTTTCCTAGAAGCTTTGTTCACACAAACTGAGGCTTGAGGGGATGTCCTTGGCACAGGCTTTCAGCACAGACTCTGGAATCTGTAGGCTTCAGTTGCATTGCTCAGGAAGGTGTTGTGAGTCAGAGTCCTTGGTGTATAGGTAAGCAAGAAACATCTCACACCAAATCTAAATGTCCAATATTTCAGGTCTTCCACTATCAGAGGAGAAGGTAGCCTAGCCAGGGTACAAGACCAGAGACATGGCAGTATGTCATCATCCAGGTGGTGGGAGTTCTCTGCACAGCACAGCACACAAGAGGGCCAGCAGCTTAGCCAATTCATCTCAGATGGGGCATTGTGACATCCCCCTGGTGGGATTGGATTAGTTGGTTCACCTCAGATTTTTCATGGGGACACTTTTTTAGAAGCTCAGCATCATATTCTCTACAAGGAAGTCCAGTGTGGAAACTTGTGTTCTGAAGACATTTTCTGGCACACAGTTGTCAAATGGTGGGTGGCATCACAGCTCCCCTGGGCACCCTAACTTTATGTTGAATGGAACTTTGAATGTGACTCAAGGGTTCTATGAGAGGAAGCCCCTAAGATGGATATACTACCAGCAAAACTGCTCTTGTTCTTTACTAAGTGATATTTAAAGCCTGTGAGCAAAAGTTTAGTTGTTATTCCAAACAATGTCTCAGAATCCTACAAATCATCTTCTGAGAAAGGATCTATCCAACTCTTGATAAACTACAGATTCCACACTGCCGTTCACTTTCAGCTAGCGTCCTACAAACTCCTACTTTCCTCCAGATGATTTCGTTAGAGCCAGTCTTAATTATACCTTAGAATAGCCTGAAAAACCTTTTTTCTTTTAGTAAGCAAAGGAAGGTAGACAGAAAGGTTAAATAATTCACTCAAAATTATACATATGGGAGTAAGAGAGGGAAGATCTGAAGTCACCATTCCAGATTTTGAGTACAGTGATACTTGGTTCATGAACTTAATTTATTCCATGATTCCGGTCGCAAACTGAATTGGTCAAGAACCAGTCAAATTTTCCTGTAAGATTCAATGTAAATAAAGTTAATCCATTCTGACCCCTATGAACATGGCCACAAACTTATTTTTATTTTCAAACTGAATCAAATTTTCCCATAAGGTTCAATGTAAATAAGATTAATCCATTCTGAACCATATGTATTTTTCAACCACAAAACATGAAACAAAATACAATATAGCACAGCATAGTATGAAGAGAGAAAACCCTAACCTTACTTGAGGTGACTTCTGGTGTGGAGGACAGGAAGATGGGTGAGGAAGAGATTATTGTTTGTGGGGAGAGTCCCCCTCCATAAGGACACTGGGGACATCTCCTTCAAGGGTTTCTCCTCTTGTCTCTTAGCTACAGGATCAATTTCAGTGAAGAATCTCTCTAATATCATTTGTTTTTTTCCTGTGCTCCATAACCCTCCAGAAATAAGAGACCACATTATTGTTCATCAGATTCAATACTCTACTTATTACAGTTATTCAGGGTGGTGCTTCTCAAAAAAATCCTGGCACTCATTCCATTTTTCCATAATGGATTTTATTGCATCACTGTTAACCTCCTCCCAGTCTTCCTCTTCCTCAGTGGAAGGCTCCTCAACAAGCACCTTCTGTGTCACTCTGGAATTCAGAAAGTTTTTTGGTCATCAACTCCTTCTTATGGTCCTCAACAAGCTCCTCTATGACAGCACCATTGACATCCAGACCCATACTCTTCCCCATGGACACAATCTCCTCCACTACCTATGCATCAGGCCCTTCAAAATCACATTCAGTGACACATTCTGGCCACAGTTTCCTCCAGGCTGAATTTAAAGTCTGGTATGTGACATTTTCCCAGGCTTTGTCAAAGAGGTTGATGCAATGGAGGACATTGAAATGTTTCTTCTGGAACTTTTTCAGAGTCAAGTACGTCTTTCTCTTCGGTGACATTAAAACACTTGGTGAAGAGCACCTTTGTGTACAGCTTCTTAAAGTTGCATATCACTTGCTGGTCCATGGGCTGCAGAAGAGGTGTCATGTTGGGGGAAGGAATTTGACTTTTATGAAGTCATATCCAGCATCCATATCATCCACCAAGGCTGGAGGGTGTGCCAGGCATTGTCCATCTGTAAAAGCCACCTTTTGGGCAGTTGGTTGTCAGAAAGATATTTCTTAATGGTAGGTGTGAACATCTCATGAACCCATTCCACGAACAATTACCTTGTGACTCGGGCTTTCACTCTGGACCTCCGCATGACAGGGAATCTGGCCTTGTTCACATTCTATTCCTTGAATTCACGAGGGGTCTGGGAATGGTATACCAGTAGCTGCTTAATCGTCAGATTGGTGCTTGCATTTGCACACAGCAAAAGGGTCAATCTGTCCTTCATGGGCTTGTGCCCTGGCAGCACTTTTCCTCACTCATGATATAGGTTCTGTTTGACATCTTCTTCCAGAAGAGCCCTGTTTCATTGTAGTTAAACACTTATTGAGCAATGCATACTTCTGCCTTCACGAATTCCGCAAATTCTTTCTTGCAGGCTTCTTCAGGAGCCTTGTCAGAACTGGAAGCTTCACCATGTCTTATCACACTTCATGTCACTTCTCTTGTGGAATTTATCAACTCATCCTCTATTGGCTTTAAATTCATCTCTGTACTTTGTAGAGGAGTTTTCTTGCAGTAAATCACTGTGCAATTTCCTAGCTTTTTCACAGCTCATAGCGGCACTAATGCTATCACCTGCCAGCTGTTTCTCATTCAACCACACTAACGAAAGTTTTTCCACCTCTTCCAGCACTGTGTCCTCTGCTTGGTTAACATTATTACTCCTTTTGCCACATCTGCTCTTCTGATGGCACCTTTGTTCTTCAAAGTAGTTGAGATTTTTGACTTTGTCATCTGTACTCCAAGGCCAGATCAGTCACAAGAATATCATGCTCGTGCTTTTTTACAGTTTCCTTCTTCAATTCAGTGGTTATTTTCTTTAAAACCTTCTTCTTAACCATACTTGCTCTGCACTTTCTTGTTACCTCCATTATTGCTCTGCACATTCTTGTCACTTTTGTTACCACTCTGCACATTCTTGTCACCTTCATTACTGCTCTGCACGTTCTTTTACCACCATGCTTGCTCTTCACTTTCTTTGGAACCTGCTAGATTGAATAATACTCTACAGTAATGTATGTGCTAAAAAGCACACAAAAAAGATTCACAGCAAGTGTGCACAGGTCTGTCTGTGACTGCAATCTCAACTAGAGGAAGCCAAGCACGTGTCAGAGCAGGGAAGATGGTGGTTTGTGTTTGTGCAAGGAAGAAGGGTATAGTCATGTTTGTCACCCAATGTAGAGTTCATGAATGGAAGCAAAATTTTGTCAAATGCTTCTGTTAGCCAACCAAATTGTTTGCAAATAGAAGCATCTATGAACCATGGTATTACTGTATAATATACATCTCTTTATGAGTTCTCATGAAATGGGGTCTCTTGAGTGATCATGGCCTCTGATGAAGTTGTTTTATTCATCAAAAGACACAAACTCTTGATTGGTACCTGAATCCTTACAGAGGATCTCATTTTCTTTTTCTCTCCTTTGCATATTAGGATACCAAACCTACCTACCTCAGTTATTATATCAGAGCACATGGCTGCCAAGATAAAGGTTACTTTCTTAATTTTCCTTGCAATGATGGTAGCCTTGTTGCTAAGTTTCCGCCAACAAGATGGCAGCTTTACAATGTTTGAGTCTTGTTCATTAAAACTTATTAAGCATGCACTTCCCTTGGTATTTTTCTCCCTTCCTCTGCCTGGAAAATAATGACAAATAGAGGAACTTTTCTGAACCCAGTGGTCAAACCATATATGTATCACAGTAGAGCCATCCAAGGACCACCAACCTCTGGACTGGTGTGTGAGAATATATTAGTTCATCAGTTGGGTTGATCAGTTGGCTAAGATGGCCTTGACTGGGACAATATGACTCTACTTCACATGGTCTCTTTTGCTCCAACAGGCTAATTTATGCTTGTTCTCATAGCCAAGAGGCGTGAGAAAGAGAAGGTGAAAGCATTCAAGGTCTCTTGAGGCCTACACTTGGACTTAGATACTAACAATCACTTCTGCCATGCTCTGTTGGCTAAAACAAGTCATAAGTCTAATCTAACTTCAAAGATTGGAGAAATAGACTCCCCCTCTTAACTGATAGAGCCACATAGTCATATTGGGTATACAAGTGAGGAATTGAGGCCAATTTTGCAATTAGGAAACCACAGTCCACCCTCTGGCCACAAGTGTTCACATTCAATATGTACTCATACCCCTCAGAGAGCTCCAAAGTTTGCATGTAATTAACTGCCTGTAAGTGTGTATTGGATATTGCTCAAAGTCCAGGATTTTGTGATTGACATCAGGTCATAGGTCTCAAGACCAGCAGTTCAGACTCAGCTCAGTAGGGTGTTTGTTTTGTTCTTGGCCAGTTTTTTTTTTTTGTCTATGATCAGTTAATGGATTCACAGCTCTTGGCTGTGCTGCTTCTGGAAATTATCTGAGTATTATCTGGGCACCTTGAATTTCCATCACGTTTCATTCTTTGTGTTTCTTTTGTGTCCCTCAAATATGCTGCAATTGTACCATGGCAAGCCCAAGGTTCAAGTGCAAGCAAGCTCAGTTGCAGAGGTGAGTATTCATAAGCTTTAACTAGGTATTCTGCCACCTTTGCTGCATTCTATTGAACAAGACAGGAAAGGTGGGAACCTACTTAGAATGGGTCAAAGGACACAGGTGCAGGGAACCATTAATTGAGGCCATCAATACATTCAATTAAACCCAGGGAAAAAAAGGAACATCATACTTGAGCCACTGTGCTTTGATATAGTACCGTGTTATTTAGTACACCTACTATGTGTCTACCAGTGTACCTGTGACCTTGCTGCAATTCCAAAATTAAAAGGGAGAATCATTGTCTTCAAGCAAACACATGTCCACTGTGTCAAGCCAGTTCCTGCTGCTTATACTTTTCTCCATCCTGGTCCTGGGGAAGGATTCTGGCAAACAGGAACCTCAGACATGGTGTGTTAAAAGTGAACAACATACAGCCCTAGGGAAATGTGGCAATCTGAAGACTCCAAAAGAAAAATAGACAAAGTCTAAACCATTGTAGTCCATATTCACAAGATCATTAAAAAAAAGGAACACTTTGTCTCCTGAAATTCTAAAATGGGCTTTGCACTCAAAACCAAGTGAGGGTACTTTATTAGGTCTTCCAGTAGCTCATTGGCACTTGCCTACCAAGCACAAGGCCCTGGATTGGTCTCCAGCACCACACACACACACACACACACACACACACACACACACACGCACACATATAAATAAATAAAAAAGAGAAAGAGAAAAAAAGAAAATAATCAACAGAGAAATTTAAAACATGGAATATTTCTGGAAACATTTCACTGAGACTCTCTGATGTGGGATGAATCCCCCTCTTCACCCAGAAATTCATGTGTTGAAGCTTAACCTGTGGTACCTTCAAGTGTGGCTGGATCTGAAGATGAGGTAATTAAGTTAGGATGAGGTCAATAAGGTGAGCCCTAATCCAATATGACTGGTGCTTTTATAAGAAGAAATTTTAGTGAAGGAATGTCCAGAAGGAAGCTCACATAGGGACACAAGGAGAAGATGCTATCTACAAGCCGAAGAGATATCAGAACTCTCTTAAACTCAGACTTCTAGTGTCCAGAATTTCGAGAACATAAATTTCTTTTGTATGGCTGCCCAGTCTATGGTACTTTATTACAGCAGCTCTTGAAAACTATGTACTCCCTAAGATATTGATGAATTTATGATTTTGGGTTTTTGTTTTTTTTGTTTCTTTTTTTGTGGCTAAAATGACTCACTTTGACTGCATACAGGTTTCCTTGTTGAAGTAGGTAGCAGAGCTCACTAATACCAAAGACAAAATTTTAAAGTGCATTTTCAGTTTGTACTGTGCTAAGAGCTTTATGTATATTTTCTCATTTTGTTATCAAAACAAACCTATAAGTACTATATTATGCCTCTCTTTTTAGATGAAGTGACCAAGGTGTTAACATGGCATATGCTGAATCTCCCAACTGGTGGAACTGGGATTTGACCCCCCTCAGCTGGAAAAGTCCTGGGCTTTAAAGTCTAATGGGTGGGGTCAAATCCTTGTTCTAAAAATTATTGTGATACCTTGAGAGTTTTGCTTCACTAGTTTTAGCCTTATTCTCCACATCAGTTAACACAGTGATAAACAATGCATAGATTATTATAATGGTTGAATGATATAACTCATGACTCTAAAACATGTTACGCTATTCCTCTTACCAACCAAGGAAGGGCTCAGGGAACATTTGTAGCTTTGTATTTTTACCACAACATCAGGCCTTATAAGCATTTCTAATCCAGTCTGTGTGTCAAGGTCAAAGGTCAAGGCTGCTTCCTGCATTACATTTTTTTACAGTTCTTTGTTCCATTTGCTCTTATATTTCCTCAAAGGATATGACCTTTACCCGTGACCTCACATTGTAGATGGGGAGGTTGCAGAAGGTCTCACGCAGGCCGAGGAAGATGAAACACTTACCCTATTAATGTGCAAAGACAATTAAAGGGCACCATGTACATCTTCTGAGTTCACATATATAGTAAAAGGGGAGTTCATTGAAGAGCAGATTATTTTCAGTGTGATAGTTTACTGGGTATTTCTTTCATTGGATGAAATTTTATGGAGTATAATTATGAAGATGGCATTACGTAGGGCACATCAAGAGAGGCAAGCCCTGCAGATGCACGATACCAAGGTGAAGGTGATAAGTGTATTTAAAGGGGTAAAACATACTGAGCATGTGGGGGATGGAGAAGTAATTTTGGTTTGGAAAAGTGCAATGTTTCCCTAGAGGTAGGCCTTGGTGGAAGAGAGGTGGAAGATGGGAGAGGGGAGATGGTTTTTTTTCCTCCCAAACACACACTACCCTCAACTTAATTGTATGCTGAGGCACAGAGGTCTGCATCTAACTGAAAGCACAGAAGAGCTGAGTTCCAAGTATTTGTATGGAAGTACAGTTTGTAACTTATTCTTAACTAATGTCCTCCCAAATTGGCATGAAGAAGCTAGCCCAGGAACAGTTGTTTGAAGGCTAAGTAGTCCTTCTGTTCTTTTGGCTATTTTAAGATCTTCCCTGGGATCAGGCCCGTGGAAGGGGTTGGGGAGACTGGGTGATGTTGCGTAGCCTCTGGCTGAACTGTTTTCATGACAAGGACTTTGGAGTGGCAGACAGAACGTTCCTCTTTGTGGATGCTTTCAGGGCTTTCTTAGTGCAGAGAATCCCAGTGAGCTTAGTGAGGCCCTAGAGGTCTTTCTGGTTCAATGGTTGCCCTTGCCCTGACAAAGTCTAATTTGGAAAAGTAACTTACCTTTCCTTTCAGGATTGGATTCCAGAAAATTCAAAGTCAACCTGGTGGCTCCCTTGTTAACGTGCATATATATCATTATGCTATATAGTTTTAAAAATCTCATTCCTGGGTCCATTTAAACCTCCTTCTTTGTTCTATTTCTTCTTAAATTCATTCTCTCTCTCTCTCTCTCTCTCTCTCTCTCTCTCTCTCTCTCTC
>NW_004624839.1:6181131-6249587 GCF_000247695.1 Heterocephalus glaber
CTATTTTAATATTTAGATCTTTAATCCATTTTGATTTTAGTTTAGTGGATGGTGAGAGATACAGGTCTAGTTTGAATCTTTGGCAAGTTGAAGCCCAATTTTTCCAGCACCATTTATTAAAGAGGCTATCTTTCCTCCAGTGAGGGTAGCTCTAGTTTTCTAAGGAAGGGATTATTCACTAATATGAATCCCTGCTAGACAGTAAGAACTGTCCATCATTAGTGGAAATATGCCTGTTATAGACTAAATATGAAAAGCCTGGATCACAGCATTATGACATCAGGAGATGGTGGAACTGCTAAGAATTGGGTCCTAATGGGAGATCTTGGGTCATTGAGGGGAATGCCCTCAAAGAAGACTACAGGTCCTTGGTCTCTCCCTCCTCTCTTTTGAAATTACCAATAATAAAGTGAATGAGTTTCTCCAACATGATGTGACACTACAGGCCTAAAGCAATGATGCCTATCAATCATAGGCTGAACCTTCTAAAACTGTGAACCCAAATCAATCTTTTCTCCTTATAAATTATCTCAGATACATTCCAGCAAGGGAAAGCTGACTAAAGAAGTGTTTAAAGAGGACTCTTTAAGACATGGAGCATTGTGGAAACATTCAAATAGTTAAAACCAGATAATAGCCTTGGAGACAGCTGGTTAGAAGAACCAGTCCTAGAACCAGTGAGAAGCCTTCACTCCATCTTTCCAGGCCACCCTTCTGACTTTCATGAGGAAGCCTTTAGAGGACTTCTTGGCCTTCTGGATGTTTGGCTAAGCATTTGAAATATCCAGGAATATTGAGTTGTTTGCTGAATGCAAAAGATGTGAGGTTCAGCTTTGGAAAAATCTGTAATGACCATTTTCTGGAAGTTGTGAGTTCCTTGAGCATCTTGTCATTTTTTGTGGTTCCAGAATCTGATATATTTCCCTGCTTCAATGCCTGTTGAGCTCAATTCTCTCAGCCACTTCTCTCTTCACCTTTTCTCCTTACTTTTCACCAATAGCATGGTCTATGTGTCCCAGAATGCTTTTTCCCCCAAGGCTCTCAAGGTAACAGCACTTCCGGGGAGCACAGAGACAATTTGCCCCTGCTTTTCTGAAGTCTCTGCATGGTGGGAAACGCTACCTCCTCACTCATGGGAGGCATCATTCTTTCCACAAATGTAGACTGAGCCCCCACTGAGTGCCAAGCACTGGGAATGGAGGTTCCCAAAGATGTGATTTGGGCCATTATCCTCCTGCCAGGAGAGAATCTATAGTAGCTGTTTTAAATGGTACTTTCAAACTTTTTCATATTTGCTGTTACTTCTCTGCCCAACAAGTCACCCAAAACAAATGATTCAAGTACACACCAGATGTTTGCTATTCAACAGCAGCTTCAAAACACTCTAGTCTCCTGATAACCCACCGAGCTCCTCCTACAAGGAAGTTCTGGAACTGCTGCTAGAGCATCTGAGTTGCAAAAGTAAGCAATGCTGGTCTGAGAAAAGATGGGGGAGGCTTCCCTTCCTTTCTGGAAGCTCACTATTCCCATATGCCGAGAGAAGCCAGAATAAGACAACAAGGGCTTAACCATCCCCACTCTGTGACCATCTTTGCTTTCCAGCCTCCTTTTAATGAGATATAGAGCTAAATACCTATACATGCCTATATACAATAATGGTTGAAGTAAAAAACATGCTATTTTAATCTACTATTAGCTCAGGGCTGTAGACATAGGAAGGTCACTCAAAATGCATGGTTTTTTAATTGTAAATTCTTACTTCATGGAACCAAATGTAAAAAAGACTAGAATTCATGAGTGTTTATTGTTTTGCATGGAGCAGAAAGAGAAATAGCCTCTGAGCTGCAAATCCAAAGAGAAGAAAAATTCCCTTCTATGGCCAATGTGAACCAGAAAATAGCACCAGAAGGCTATTCTTGCAGTGCTGATTGTGTGCAAAATCTGAGTTTTCCATATTGATGTGAGGAACATGAACACACACCCAAAACTTACACCATCAATTCATCTCCCAGCATGGTATAGGCTAGAAAATTCCTACTCCATTGACTAAAACAACAGGTCCTCAGGACACTATAGAATCTCACTAATAATTCACTGAATGTATGTTTAAGCCCAGTAATAATGGCTAGCAAACTAAGAGGTACTTACCCTTAATTATACCTCTAGCATGTAGGTTGTCACAGAGGGAGGCCTTAATTATCAATGTGGTATGCCCCTGCTTTGCATATAACAAGAGGCTTTAATGTGGCTATTCATGTTATGGTTTAAACGTCTTGGTAATTAGAAAGTGGAAAACAGGTGCAGCAGAAAGAGTTGTCAGTTTCCTGAACACTTCATGTGACCTTCCATTCTCTGTACCTCTGTGAACTGAGACTCTTGGCTAAGAGGCCAGGGTAAGCCTTGGGCCGGAAGACAGCATGGTATGGACTCCCCAGGCATATGATAAGTGGCCCAGAACATGAGCCTGAAGAGAGAGCCTCTCACAGAGTCACACTCGCTTATTTAACAAATTCTATTGTAAGCACATAGGATGTTAGTACACAAAGCGGACTAAGATCCTTGCTTCTGTGGAGCTCATATTCAAAGCTAGTTCAGTTATTGAATCCAGAGTAGATTCACTGGCCAAGGGTGTCCACCAGTAGTCAACCTCTCCTGAGCCCTGTCCTGTCCAGTGCCTCTTTCCAAAAACTGAGATGAAGATGTAAAAGGAAGGTGCTCAAATACATATGCAAAGCATTAATGAGCACCTGGTAGTGCTGAATGGTTTCATGCTTGATTTCTCATTCTTACCACAATCTTGCGTGAGGGTTGGGGTATTACCATTACTTTCATTTGAGAACACAGAAGACTGTTGGATGTATTCAGATTTCACATCCAAGTTGGCTTCCCTCACGCTGAAGACACAAGGCTGGGGGTGGCATAATTAATACCTGATGATGGAGTAAAGATTCAAGTCTTTATTATGTGAATAAATGTGCTCAAACTAACAGTTTGCACTGGGTGTGTAACATAAAGCAACAAGATCTAAGACAACATCTAGAGACTTGAATTCTTTTGGCATTGATTTTGATATATTATCTATTTCTGGGATTACTTCCTGCAGTTTATGAGATTTTGGCTTTTCCCTGGTACTCTGGAGGAAATTGTCACTTAAATACAAGATAGGTAAATTTTTCATAGCCACATTTAAAAGTTAAGAGAATTTAGTGTTAATGTTAGTCTTTGGCAGAAATGGCCATAGGTCAGGTGATTTGAGGGTAGCTCCTTGTAGTAATCTCTTGCTATGTAAGAGATAACCCAAAACTAAAGGTGTAAAACAATTATCATTCTGTTGTATTTATGGATTTTCATGAGTCAAGAATTTGGACAACACAAAGCAGGGATGATGTCTTTACTTCACAATATCTAGAGTTAGATTACTTTACAATATCTAGAGTTTCATTTGGTAGGACCAGGATGGCTGAGGCTGACTCAGATGTTTGGGCTGGGATCAACTGGAGGCCTTTTCACTCCCACGTCAGCACCCAGGCTAGGATCACCTGAAGGCTGCGTTTACCTGGAGGCTGGGTTCACTGGGATTGTCTGCTTGGACTTCCTTAGAGAACAATGGTCTAGGATAGATTTCTTATATGGAAGTTTGAAGTTCCAATAGCCAGTGTTCTAGCAAGCAATATAGAAGGAACGTGGTGCCACATCTCCATAGTCTATTGGTCAAAGCTGTCGCAAGCCACCCAGATTCAAGGGGAGGGAACATAGACTCATTTTATAAGAGACATATTGAAGAATTGGTATCCATATTTTAAAACCATCACATCCTTGCTGTGAGTTTTAGCTCAGTTGTCTCTGCTAGTGTTTGTCATGTTCTCGTTGCTGAGACACAATACCTGACATTCACAACCTAAAAGAAGAGAAGTTTATTTGGCCTCATGGTTTCAGTTCATTGTCGACCATTTCCAAGGCTGGAAGACAAGGTGGAAGGGTCTGGTGGAAGCACACTGTTCACAACATAGTGGCCAGAAGCAGAAAGAGAAAGAAGGAGCCACCAGGGAGGTATACCCTTCCCCTACCACCAGTGACTCATGTCTTCCAACCAGACACCACCTCACTGTAGGCAGTCAGCTATAGTGTCCCTATAATCCAATCACCTTCCGAAGGTGAGGCACTTGGTAGACATCTAGAGATAAACCATAGAGTAACTCCCAATTTGTAGAAGAAAAAATTGGGGAGGGAGGATGTGACTATTGTCCTCAGCTCTGTGAAAGACTGTCATATAAAAGAGAGAACATCATTTTACCCACAAGTCTCCGTGGAGAGCACTAAGGATCAGTGAATAGAGCAAAGGTGATAATTTACTGATTTTTAGGAATGTCTATTAATGGGTTGGCCTGGCTAGCAAGATGGAGAATTTTTTGATTCTCAAATTGTTGATTAAAAACAAATCAAGAATGCCTGGGAGATTGAATTAGTTGGCTTCTTTAGGAAAGCAAAGGCTGTAAGTGGCTTCATGTCAGAAACATTGCAGAAGTTGCAGGGAGTCACGAATAATCCCCCCAAGGCTTCAGTTCCTTTTTTCCAGGTCACCTTCTAAGTATTTGATTTCAGGGATATTGGGAACCCTTGTGATACCTCTCCTTGAATGTGACTCTTCTGTATTAGTTGTTAAAATCCCTCAATGTGAGATTCTTTTAATTGAAGCCTTTGATCATTTAAAAAATGTAATGCCCTAAGAGAGGTGAGAGCCAAAGCTTTTTCAGTAATTTATAATTTCACACCACACTCTTCAAGTTGTATTCTACAAGTATAATTAGACAAGAGAAGCCAGGGTAATAAGTATCTGAGAAGGATCAAGAAGTGCTTCAGAGAGAAAGAATGACACATAGTAGGGAAAGATATATAAAGATCTAGGAGAACTGAAAACTTTCTGTGCCAGTCCTGGTGGAGGGCTGATTTTTTTAAACTTAATGTAAAAGGATAGAAAGTCACATTTTTCTAAACAACTGGTAGAAAATGGATGCCCTATTTCCTACCCTTCCTGTGCTTGTGAAATACAGCTATAGCCTCAGTCAGTGAAAACCTCAGACCCTCCCTTCCTGCTTAGAACAGTGGAGGGAGCCTCATTTATTCCCATCCCCACACTCTATTAGAAGGATGATCTGAGGCTTAACCCACTTCCTGAGAAGTCATGTCGGCCTCTGTATAAACAAGGTAAAACTCTCAGCCATCAATGCACAACACAAGTGAAATCCCAGAGGAAGAAGGACATGATGTGGGAGGCAAAGTCAGTCCCAGGGGAAATGGCTTCACACTGTGCATAGGAGGTGATTTTAAAAATGTCCTCTCTGGGAGGCCAAAGAAAGCAGAGTTAAAAGGAGGCTTTAAAATTTGTAGCATAAACACAGCGTTTGATACAGGAAAGAATAAAAATAACTAATGGTCTCCTAAACCTTCCCTCTCCCCACACTATCCACACACGCCCCAAAATTTCTGAACAGAAAGAACAGCATTAAGTATTTCAAAGCTCTGTAGAGGACCCCAACTTTCATTTCTGTGCTTTCCTTTCCTCACACAGACCAGTGTGCCCCAGAAAAGCCAGCTACCAGGAAATTATTTGGTGCCAGCTATTGGTATCTTAATGTGACGTGAAGACAAAGGGCTGCCTCTATCAGCATATTTCAACTTTAAGCCTGATTTCTCAGGGTAGAGAGAAAGATTCCTTGATGTTCGTGGGCAGATGATGAGGAAGGGAAAGTGGGGGACAGTCAATCACGTGGCCAATATTTCACTTTTCATGAAAAGGTACCAGCTCAGCCTTGGGGTACCAGGTGCTGGTAGTCTTGGGAGGCCACAGGGTCCAGATTTTCATCTGGAAGCTGCTCCCCTGGTGAATGCCTAAGAAGTGGGATCTCCATCTCTGATCCAGGGTGATTTGATCCATCCTTCAACCTCAGTCTTTTTTCCTGAGGTTTGTGGAGGAGCCAACCCCCTGGGGCTCCTCAATTCATCAGCCACAGGGAGCTACGCACTGCAGGATTTCTTCCCAGCTGCGGGAATTTTAATTGGGTTCTAAACAACCATGAGACCAAAGAAGAAACCCTCCAAACAGAGGTTTTGTATAGTCTTGGAGGCCTGAGGATAAAAAGTCCCAAGTAACACCAAGTGCTATTTATTTCCACTGACATGATATAAAACTGATTCTTGGCTCTGTTATGCAGCACCAATAATCAGCTTTACAGGATCACAGACACATCAACCATCCCCAAGGCCCCATAAAGCTATTTTTCTGGCATTATATAGCCTCCCAGTAGCGGATGTCATGGCACTGTTCTAGTGAGATTAAATATCATCCCAGTATTAGAAATAGAAACTCATTTATTTATTTCTCTTTCTTCCTGGCTGTGAGTGAACAGGCAGATCTTGGTTATGAGGAGCTTTTAAATATTCACAAGTACAATTACAATGTGATGGTTGAATCCATTTTAAAGGGACCGTTTGATAGAATTAGGGGAAGGAACTATTGGATCTAAAGATTTATTCAGCATAGATGTTGTTCAAGGAAAGGAAAAAATCTTGGATATCAACATGAATAAAATTTAAATGTGACTCAGGAGGGAGAGCCTTTTTATACATGAATTTGAGCTATGTGAAGCCATCAGCAATAAACAGAACTTGTAATACTATTGATGACCAATAAACAAGAATGAAAGCCTGAATAATATCACACACTAGGAATCAACTCAGATAGCCAATATGCCCCTCAGTGAGACAGTAACTCTTTATTGGTCTGCACACACAGGAATTCGAACAAGCTGGATAGGTTATGGTTGTGGAATTCTGCAAGGGTGCATCAGTGTGGGCTTATGTTGCTCTGAAATTGAGAAAAAATTAAATTATGTACTCATTCTTGAAGAAGAGACTCAGAGCCTCTCCCATTTGCATCAGCTAATCATAAAGAATCTTTGCCAGGCAATTTTCTCTGAAGGTTTATCATAGAATGTTTTGCATACAAAATAGGGCCATAACTCCAGCCTGAATTATGTACTAAGAATTTTCAGTGTCTCAACAACTTCAGTAATTCTGCTGTGAGCTCTGGATAGAGAAGTCTCTCTTACTTTGAACTGTCTCTCTTCTTGTAGTAATTAAAGAAGAGAGTATCCGTGGTTTGCTAAGGAGGGAGTTTCTAGTGAAAAGGAATGGTGTTTATGGGAAACACTATTTGTCATAGGAATGTTTTCTTGATGTAGTGGTAACCAACAAACCCACGACCAGGCAAGCTATCCCAGAGTTCATGAAAAGAGGGTCCCAGACCAAACTAATAGGCTTCCATTTCTTAAAACATAGAATAAGAAGCAAGAGCGGACAGAAGAGGTAGGGACACACACATAAGATAGGATAAAGTTAGGGGTGGAGGGGTCACACCACCTGGTTCTCAGTTACATAATGTTCCTGGTTATGTCTCTCTTCCTACTGCATCTCCCTTCCCCACTGATGGGTGTGGGGTCACACAGGTAAGAGAGAGGCTGAAACAAGAGGTTCTGCAGCTAGAAGGTGCCTAGAGCTACGAAGAGCTTGCTGTATCAGAGACAACAGTGGAAAGCCCTGATCAACAGCTCTAGTCTGCTAATTAGCATGATGAAGAGCAATGGATTTTA
Organism: Heterocephalus glaber; assembly: GCF_000247695.1. The sequence continues at coordinate 6,188,781 of NW_004624839.1, forward strand.
GTTACATTTTGGGGGCAGAGGGCACATACCACCAGAAGGAGTATCATTAATAGTTGACCTATTTCAAGCCTCATGAATATGGAGTGTCTTATATTCTTTATTTATATTTAGAGATTCATGAATATTTGTTGCTTCTTGGTCCTTCTGGCCCTTTCTATATGTGTTCAGCAACACATGCTTTATTAACTTGATGTCTAACCTGTCTCACAGATTACTTACACAGCCTGTGAATTCTGTCTCATGACCTGGTTGCTTATTCATTACTATATGTCATGTATTGTAGGAATTTCATTCCATTTTTTTCTTATTTTCTAGAGCAGGATTGAGTATTCTCAAAGAATACAGCAAATACACATTACAGTGTTGATGATCTACATGTTTACTCCTTTAAGCTATAGAAACTTTCCTTTCTTCTATCCCTCTTTCTAGTCATCCATTTACGCATCAAGTATTAATTGAGCACCTGCTAGTCACCAGGCACTAGTGTAGGCTATGGTTGTTTTTCTTTTTTTTTTTTTGTACCGGGGATTGAACTCGGGACCTTGTGCTTGTGAGGCAGGCGGCAGAACCACTGAGCTAAATCCCCGGCCCTAGTCTAGCCTATGGGCAGATGAAGATGACACAGTCTAGCCTTGAAAGGGCTTACAGTGAAGTACTAAAAGGAGGCATAAAAAGAAATGCCAACTGTGAAGCATCATAGGCTCTGTAATGAACCCTTGCATAGAAAATAGTGGGACAGGGAAGCCATGGTCAGTTTTATGGGGTGTGTGTGTCTAAGGCTGGGTGGGTGGGAGAGACAGTGGTGTAGCTTCTCAGAGGATGTGCTATAGTGTCAGAGATGAGTACATTCCCAAGTACAAAGTGAGGGAGCCACGTGAGGAGAGCCAGGGAGCTCTGGTGGACACGCCAAGGTGTTCCATGCTAGGAGGTGTCAGAAAGAGCCAGAATGTGGGAGACCTTGAATTCTAAGAGAAAGTGATATTAGTCTGTTCCTCTAAATATTTGATTCTAAATTCTACATAGCATGAAGGTAAATTCCATTCTTTTCCCTCTACGAATTGTGTGACTTATGTGGAAGGTCTCAATTTCTCAGAACCTCTTTTTCCTCATCTGTGAAATGGGAATGATAACCATTTAAGTTTGCAAGGTTGCTGTGGGTATTGGCAGATCATGAATAGAAGTTCTTAGCACTGTGCATGGCACCTAAAATGCTTCCAGGAGATGGTGACTGTCCTGAATGTAATTGTCACTGTGACGATCATATCTGCCACCAGGCCGAATGAGACATAACAAACAGGATTTTGATTTATCAGACAAAATTATTTATAGAATACTTAGTGAAATTCAGAGAAGCCTTTGTCTTCATTGGAACAAAATTGGCTTTCATCCCTTAACCTAGACAGGTAGCCATACTGTAGCTTACTGTAAAATTTGATGATGATGATGATAATAATAGTAATATCTTGAGATTTCATGAGTCTGTCTAAAATGGCTTTAAATTTTATGACATTTGGAACAGGAAGTTAATTTGAAATCTACATACAGTATACATCTAAGTTAACATCAATGTAACACTGGAAACATTTATCTTGAAAAGGCATTGTGGAAATGTCCTGAGTTCTCCACTGCCTGGCTGAGTGGAGACTTGGGAAGACAGAGAATTGCCTTTGTTTGGGACTGACAGAGGGACAATGGGAAATGATTTCAAAAATGGAGGTGATTTGTGTTGCCATCACCTTCAAAAATGAGAGAGGATGGAAAGAAAAACATTACCCTGGCCACGCTGGTGGTGTGAGGAAATGATGATTCAGTGCATCACTTTGACCCGTGTGGCTTTGTTTAAAATCATGCCAGGCAATTCCTTCAGCTTCAGGAACAGGAGCAACTCTTGTCAATAAATCACAGTGGATGTGGGGAAATCATTCCCAGGGTGAGTGTGGGGCTGAATCAATCCCAGGAGGCCAGTGCCCTCAAAAGCAGCTGCCAAAATTTACATTTTCCCATTTGCTCTCAGGTTCAGAATGGATACAAATCCAAGTAACACAACCATAGAGCCCCTGCTCTGCCTATCTGTGAGCCACGCCCTGGGAGGGGGTGGGGGAACAAACAACACCAAGGACCTGGACATGTTGATGGATTCGGACTCCAGCGGTGTCATGACCAGGCTGCCCTGGGCATCTTTTCTAAATTTCTGAAATCCTCTGGAATGTCAGTCCCATCATTAGAAATAATTAATCCCTAATAACTGTCTAAACTATATTGTGGGCAAAAGATATTTAAACAGATATGTATTTTTAATATAAAATATTTGCACATTGTAGGAACTTTTAGAGTACTTAGCTATAGACAAAATAGAGTAAAAGTCTTCTCCTTCATATTTCCTACCAAAATCTGATGCCCTAGATATAACCACTGATAATTTAGTGTGCATTCTTTCCAGTTTTTTACTATGCATAGAATGTAGTAGCACATGCTCTGAAATCAGCCTGCCTGGGTTTGAACCTGTCTCTATCACATAGTACTACGTTACCTTAGACAAGTTATACAACATTTTCTGTGCCGCAGTTTTATCATCCTTAAAATGGGGATAATTACAATATCTAGCTGATATACTGTCATGAAGATTTAATAGATTTATTTACCCAATGTACGCACAGAATTTATGCTTACTACATAGTAAGCACTCAATAAATGTTTGCAAAAATGGAACCAAATAAAGAATGATTTTGAAAAAGATTTCCTAGGGGCTTTGATTCCAAACAAATGATAAACAAGTAGCTTAGTTTTTTGGGAGGCAGGATAAATTGGACTCGCAACAATTCTTTAATTTCAGAGATAACATACATTTCAAGGGAGGTAGTTGTTATTCTTCCCCAGTAAAAGTAAGTACCTCACGGTGGTTAAGAATGCAGGCTCCGGGGCCAGACAAACAAGTACTGACCTCTACATACTTGTGTTGTGATCATGGCACTTTGTGAAACTTCTCTGAGCCTCAGTATTTTGCCTATACTAGGGACAAAAGTTCTGTTTCAAGGATTGTGTGAGATAATGCACTAGTGATATTGTTTGGCTTAGAGTAAGCACTAAAAATGTGACTACGGGCATAGGAAGTGAAAGATTTAATGTTTGCTTTTCCTTATTTCCTAGGTAGAGGTGAGGAGCACAGGGCGGGCACCATTCTCTGAAGAGTGGCAGAGACCAAAACTAAAGATTGTGCTCTAGTTTTACTGAAGGTGCCTCATTCATGCACCAAATTTTTTTTCTATGACCTTTGGTAATTCATTTTTCTTGAATAGCAATTTGTTGGAATAGAGATTTCCAGTTTACAAAGCACTTTCAAATACATTCATTTGATTGCTGCCCTAGTAGTTGGAAGATGAGGAAGGCATCATTAGCACTGGGTTACCATTTGTTTCCAAATAAGAAAACTGAGGCTCAGAAAGCATAAGGTCCTTGGCCAAGGTCACCCAGCACATGACAGAGCTAGAATGGGACCTTTATTCTGTGTCAGGCCTATCACTGTAGTCCCCTGACACAGTGTATCAAAGTCTGGAGTGCTGAATGCCACACAGATAATATAAGGGCGCTGGGGTGAGGGCCAGGGTCTGGTTCTTAACAAATAAGTGACAGGCCAGAGTATCTGTAGGTCCTACCACCTCTACCTCCACAACCATGATTCTGTTTCAATCCAGATTTCTTTTCTGATCCTGTTGTGGCCAATGAAGCTAATAATACTAATCTGAAATGAGTATGGTGTCTAGGACAAAAAAATTAATATTTTTTCTTACCTAGATGATCTATATTTGGAGAAGTGTGGATTTCCTCTTATATCCCATTCACATATTTTGAATCACAAGTGATTTTACCTAAGAAACATGGCCAGGAAAATTTCATCAATAATTGCATTGCAAGGAAGAGGATAATGGAAATTTTAATGAAAAGGCCAACGCAATGAGAATAGGAATCAGTTCTTTTGCAATAGGAAGCAGCTACTTTGCTCAACAGGCAACAAAACCTTTAGTTTGTGCTTATGAAAATTATGATTATCTCCAGCTCCACTGAGGTTTAACCAAGGGGGAAAAAAGAATCTTTTTTTTAAATTAAATTCTTTTATTGGTACATTGTAGGTATACAACACAATTACATTTCTCATTGGGAATTGTACCTTTACATAATGCATCTTGGTTCTTATTTTTTCCCCATTCCTAGCCCTCTCTTCATGCCATCCACCCTTCCCTATTTACAAAGACTTTATTTTCATTTTTCCATTTCTCATCATTTTTCCTTTCCCTTCTTTCCTTTCCCCTGCCCTTCCCACTACCCCTACCCCTTTGAACCTTTTCTTCCTATTTTACTTTATTGAGTATTCATTCTAACCATTGGTACATTTTAGGTATACAATATAATGACATTCATCATTGGAAATTTGCACCTTTACATAGTCTCTCTTGGTTCTTATTTTTCACCCTTGCCCAGCCCTCCCCTCAACCCCTCCATTCCTCCCTATATACAAAGATTTTGTTCCTAGTGGGAAAAAAGAATCTTAAAAGTTCACAGGCAGTTCACTCAGAAGTTTGCCTCCAGACTTTGAGAACATTTCATTTTTTCACACACAAAGAAAGGGTACACAAAGAAAGAGGCTGGATTCTTGTCCTGAAGAACATAGACCCTCTAGATCATCAGTTCTGCGTGAGATGTGTGTGTTGCTGGTTATAAGTGTTTTGTATTACAGGAGTGATAAGAATATGTGAGATTCACTGTAACCAGCCTCAGGCCTTTGCCACAAATAGGACTGAGTGGCAATGGCCCCTTATTCTTCCAACAAGGCCTAGTATGGGTACCCTGTGACTACTGGGGACTATTCTGGGAGTAGGAAGTAGAAGTGAGACATATGTTGTGAGTGTATATGTTGTGAGTGTTTTGGGGAGCAGAGTCACCAAACTTGTGATGCCTAAGCCTGTCTGGTGAACCAACTACTAGAGACACAAAGGAGAGTTGCATAGTTTCAAGCTTTGCCATTGAGTGGCAAAAAGGGATTATGGTGTCTGCACCCCTTCCAGTCTTCCATGGAAAAGAGAATGAAATGCAATTTCACAAAAGTGGACCCATTATAGCACCTCATTTTATATATGGCAGACACTGCTCCTATCCCAACCCAGTTCCTACTCTTTCACCTCCCCTGTGACTCACAGAACTACAGTTTTGTTACAGGGATGAGGAACAGCTCAAATAAAACAAAACATGCAAATAAAGACGCAGAACAAAATATTCAATTCATCTCCTCCCTGGATGTTAGGGGCGATCAAAACACCAAGGGCTATGAGCAATGAGAAGTACAAGTCTGCTAGGGATTTCTGGGAAAAGTTTGCTCACCTGATTTTTTAAAATCTTTATGGTAGCCTTCAATAATGGCCTCAGGTTCTTCCTATTGTGCTTTTGGAATAGACTTTGGCATTTCTCCCACCCAAAAGGCAGAGGCTATTTCTCCACCTCTCGATTAGCCAGTGGCACCACAGCAAGGAAGACGTAAACCAAAGGTGCTATCGGGCTGACGCTTGCCTTCTCTTGCTGATCTCAGAAACATACAACCTTCAGCCAACCTGCTAGGTGCCTGCAGGTGCATGAGAGAGACCAACAAAGATCATGTGAGCTAAAACAAACAACTCATCTGACAGGATGGTTGTTGTTTTAAGCTGCTAGATTCTAGCATTTGCTCGTTACCCAGCAAAAGAAAGTGGATCTAGCCCCCCCCCCCCGTTACTTTCTTCTTCCTGCTTGGAATGCAGACATGAGACTGAAGATAGAGCAATAAACTCTTCAAAGATCACGAGAACAAATACATCGCAGACCAGTCTGAAGAGCCTGGCAAACTGGTGTCTCTATCAAACCAATGGCTGTCTCAAGACTCTGCCTCCAGACGTTATGTTTTGTGAGAAAAATAAAACCCTATGTTGTTAACCTATTTGTATCATCCAGTTCTTAATTGCAAACATTAGAATCTACTGCAGATAGTTTAAGGACAGAATATCTTAAAAAATATATTAGCTTAGAGAACATTTAGAGATCCAGAAAACCAGTCTACAATTCTACCTAGCCAGGAAAAGGGCAGCAGATGCAAATGAACCAGGAGAAAAAGCCCAATGTTGGACCAGCCTAGTGGAAATGTGAGTGTTGCTGACTTCCACTATCCTGAATAAACACCAGAATGTCCTCTGTAGCCAAACTAGGATAGAGGCTTTTATCTGTGTACTCTCTATGCAGCTACTCCCATGCCACTCACGTCTGCTTCAAGATCTCATGCAGGACACACTATTTGGTAGAAATATGTGTTTTATTCGCTTCCTCTCTGGTCAGCTGGTGAAGTTGGGATTTCTGCTCTAGAAATGGCCACACACACAACACTCAACACTGGACACAGGATTTCCACAGCAGTTTGTGAGTCACCTGGACTCATAGTGCAGCAGAAAAAGACACCACATGGCATAAGGGGCCACCTAGCTGCTCTCGGGGACAGAGTGAACAAACAGGCACTGTTGTAACAAGAAGGTGGCTCCTATCCTGGGAGGATATGATTGGCTTATTTGAACAATTCTATGTGCTGGCTGGAATGGAAGCTCTCTACTCAAGGACAAGCAGGCACTGGGCCTGGATCCAATGTTAAGGAGAGCTGTTTGGCTGAAGGACTTCATCCATTACAGCAAAGTGGACAAGAGGCATGTGATTAGGCCATGTGAAGCTCTCCCAATTCTACCAGGTGTCAGGATAGCACATAATATTGAAACTTAATTTCAGAACTTATACTACACCATATCTAAAGCAAGCACCCTATCTAAAAGAGGGTTTGAAAAGTCTAATCTTAGCTTCTCATTCTGTAGTTCAGAAAGGCAAGCTAAGGGATTGTTGAGTGAGCAATATTCCACCTCTTTTATTATTCAATGACCCTCTTTCCTTAATTAAACTTTTAAATAAGAAAAGTTTCAAGAACATGTTCCTACCTCTGGTGATATAACTAACCCTTATGCAAATGAAACTGCTCTTCCTTGCTAGCTAAAAGAGAAACTTCGAAGTCTAATTGGTCAGTACCTTTAGTTCTGGGTGATATTTATCCCTTCTTTAGTGCACTCATAATCCCACCTAAACATCCAGTGACATGGAGACTGAAGAGATGATAGGGGAAAGAGAAAAGGGGAGGATTGGAAACACACACACCAGAGAAGGGAAGAAAATATAGCTAGTTACTGTCATGATTTTCTGCAATTGGTATGGGAAAATGAGAAGAAAGTGAGGCCCAGTTTTAGTGGCAGTGATGCCAGGCAGGTGTCAAAGGGACAAGGTTATGTCTAGAAAGTCCTGGAGCAGAGATAAAAGGATAGTTGGACAATTAGTATGGGAACATGTTAGGTATCCACCCAGAACTTCTGGAAATATCAGGGGAAGATTCTCTGAAGGGGTCTGCATTGCAAGAGATGAGAGCCAGCAAAATACATGTTAGAAAGAAGTACAAAGATATAGTTATTTACCCCCCAAATTAATATCTAATTGGGAAGACAATTATTCAGTACACAAAATACATACAGAAAAAATATGAGTAAGGCTACTCTGACTCTTTAAGGAAAATTGAGACTAGGAGAGAGAGGGGTTGATCGGGGGTACATCCATCAGAGGAGCAAATGGATCATCAATGTCTAGGGACTGGCACAGTGCCTCTGCTGTGCTCGCAGAGGAGAGAAGAGCTTTGAAGGCCCCAAGAAGTTATATAACTCACTCCAGACCACACAGGCAGGGAGTGGCAGGGCGAATGTCTCTCAATGTAGTGCACCATGACCAACTGCACTGAAATAACTTCTAGGAGATAATTCTTATGCTGGCTTTTCTCTTGGCCAAGGAAGAATACTACTATCTAATTACAATTAAACCATCTGATTTTCTTGTTCCTTCAGCAGGCAAACTTTCACCCAGTTATGGTTCTCAGCTGAACTTTTCTGGCAAATGGGATAAGACAAAGAGTAATTTGTTATAATCATAGCTTAAGTGTTGAGCAGTGGAAAAGATACCTAATTTGGAGCCAAGAGATCTGAATTGTGCTCCTGGCTTTGGCAATGACCATTAGGAGTTAGAGCAAGTCACTTTGTCCCGAGGACCTCCCCCACTTCATCTGCAAAATGACAGGGTTGGCCTGGATCTGTGGTTTTCAAGTTACTCCTTGGGAACCTAAGATTACATGATAATTCCTAAAGAGCATATAAAGAGGGAGACCAAGTGGGTGAAACTTCAAGTCCCCTATTCCAGCTCAGTTTTATTAATTACGGTTCCCAGGCTAAAAAAAACCCAATCCATCCAAATCATCCAGAGAATTACCCAGGGTCTAATAATCTGTGATTCCAAGGCATTTGGTTGATGGTACTAAAGATAGCTCCACGCCCACATGCCTGAAATGAGTAAAATTTCAGATGGACTAAAAATAAAGAATATTGGTTTGATTTCCAGAACTTTTCAGAACAGCATAGAGTGGACTGAGAAAAATGTTTTGTGAGTAAAGAATTATGAGGCTTCCCTGCCAAGATATATTACATAAGTATGATTTGTCCTTAGCAGCACCAGCCCCAGTGTGAATACTGTTTCACTATATATCCATTTGCCTTAAGGACATATACTATAAGATTCTTATAGGCTGGGACCACACCAGCATGGAGATTAATTGTCAGAACCTTCCAATGAAGTCAGTGGGAAACCTGAGAGTTCAATGTTCCTTCTTTTCTCCTGTAGAATCTTAGCCATATTAGGAATTTATTTAGCCATAATATAAATAACTATTACTATGGCAACAACAGAAACTATATGGCAAAAATTTTTTTAAGAGAGTCTCTAAGCAAGTGGTCATACCTACCTTTAGTCCAGAACAGCTGTTAAATGGAGTGATAGTAAAAGAGTTCTAAGAAAACAGTGTTGCTTCCCACCAAGAAAGAAAAATTGTTGCAAATACTTAGACTTTTAGCCGATGAAATAAATCAACAATACTTGGGACATAAAGTAAAATTTAGGGAATAATCTCTAGGAATCAAGCTAATTGGAAATTTTTTGTTTTCTCACAGATCAGCAAAAAGAAAGTACCATTAGGACTGTCTTCAAGCTAAGGAAGACATTTTTGGTCATTTTGTATATCCTCAAAGAACCAGAAGGAAATAGACTTGTATTTATGAGAAAAGACCTTAATTTGTTACCAGAAGTGAATTAAACTTTTTTAGCAATAAAACACTAACAAGGTCAAAAATGAAGTCACTCTCATATCTCTTGCCATCTGGCCATGTGTCACGGATATTTGCCCATTTCGAGGCAAATGTCAGAGAAAAGGGTCTTTATTGTCTTGATAAGTGTATATGGAGTGCTTAAAGAAGTGTGAGCTGGTAGAATTAGTATCAAAATATCACATCCATAAAATGTTGTATGCTAATTTTTAAAACTTTCCTTTTCTCAGTTGGCTGGGAGAAAGTTTCGGAGGTAGCATTTCCACTGTGTAGGTGAAAGAATAGAAATGCAGGGACATAAAAGAGGTGAAGAGCCTTAACCATAGCCACCTAGGAATGATAAGAGCAGGACAAGGCCTTTCCTCTTGGCCAGCCTTGGGGCCTAACTCTGCAGAATCAGAGACCCACCAGCAGGGGGCAGCTTGGGGGCGGATGTTGACTACAAAGGCCCTGGAAGAGATGGAGGGGAATGGCTGGCTCAGGACTGTCTAGGGCGGGGATTGTTGCCCTGGGGAATTAGCTGGTCTGGGATCTGGCCCTTATCTATCACGTGTGTCCAGCCTTTTGGCTTTCCAGGCTACATTGAGCAAAAAGGCATCTTCTTGGACCACATATAAAATATACAATTATAGTTAAATGTAGAAAAGTTACAAAATTTATTTTTTAATATTTTTATTATAGCATCAAAAAAACAGAGCAATATAAACATAAAAACCTGTGGGACATTTGACCTTAATTTTGTGAAACTAACTCATCAATGTCTGCTAGTGGTTGTAATTCTTAGTGCATTCTCAAGTTACTTTTGTAATTCTTAGTGCATTCTCAAGTTACTTGTCAGAAATTTTGGATCTAATTTTATTATTTTTTGATGCTTCATCCTTGAAAATTGTTGTTCACAAATGTCACACTACACTTGGCCCTCTGCTGCACAGTGTTCAGTTGTCACCTACACAGGCCAGCCTAGAACACCACACAGCTAAGTCATGAAAATTACCACTAAAAATGCATAATAACGTTAAAAGTCTATGATCTTGGGGAGCTCATTATTAACTGTCCAGGGCCTCATGTGGCCTGAGGGGTGTGTGCTGTACACACCTGTCTGATCAGGTTCACAGACTCCCTCAAAAACTTCACAAGAGTAGATTTCTTTAAACAATGGTAGATTTTTTAAAAGCTTTTTCTCTTTCTTTCTTTCTTTCTTTCTTTCTTTCTTTCTTTCTAGAATGACCCCTTTCCCCTATGACTAGAATGCTTGTATCTATATAGGTCCAATGAGGTGGATGAGGACATGAGGACAAGTACTGGGGTTTGCAAAGTAGGAAAAGGACTTGGACTTGACCATGTTGCAAATCTGCATGAGCCCCATCTGAAGGGGCTTTGTAACTGCCTATCCTTTATAAGAAATAAGAAATTTTATTTCTTCGCTGGCTCCAACCAGCTGGCAGTAGTCCTGGGCACATATGCATATTCCATGCCCCAGATTGAGCTTTCCAAGTACCTGAAGTTATTTGATTGCCATAGAATCAGACCCAGCCTGGAGATGTATTTCACAGGAAAATCCACGAAATATACCTACATTCTAGCCCTGTATCTCTGATGATTACATCCAGCAGAATCCTTCAGTTCACCAATGTTATAGCTTATGACTAGATGTCCCTCCAAATCTTTATGCAGTCATAGGTGGGGCTTTTTCAGAGATGGCTGGGTCTAGAGTATGTGACACTGGAATTGATTAATTTTTGCAATGCTAAGATGAAGGGCACTAGGATTAAGGGTGCTACCTGTCCTAAATAGCCTCGATAAGATATAAGGGATAGAAAGAGCTGTGATCATCTCTTTTTTGTTTGCTACCTTCTGCCCACCATGAACTGTTTCTCCTCTGCCATGCCACCCTGCCTCAGTGCCAGTTGATTATGGACTGAAACCTCTACAAACTGTGAGCCCAATAAACTTTTCCTCCTTTAACTTTGGGTGTCAGGTATTTTGTCTCAACAAAGAAAAAAGTAACTAAAACAGAATTTTGGACTGGGAGTGGGGTTGTTGCTGTGACTATACCTGACCATGGGGTTCAGGAGACTTTGGAACTGGCTTTTGAGACGAGCATGGAAAGGCTCAGAGATGCTGGCTGAAAAAGTAGAGCTGGAACACCTTAGGTTGTACTTAATGGGAGATTCTGCACAGAGGTTTGAAGATCAGAAAGCTGATAGAAATTGTGCAGGTAATGACCAGGATCTGGAGGTTTCTTTTGGTAAGTTCTGCATTGGCTGTTGTACTCCAGACAATGTGTATTCTACCTTGGTAGAAAGTTTGTCTGCATTTTGCTTGTGTTCAGAGATTTTGCCTGAGACTAAGATTAAGGGTAGCAGACTAATTAATCTTGCAGAAAAAATTTCAAGACAGTCTAATGTTGAGGCCGTAGCATGGCTGCTGTTGGGGGCTGTTAGCCAGATTTATATTGAGAATCAAAAGCAACGAACCCATGGGCTGGGGATTTAGCTCAGTGGTGCTGCCACCTGCCTCAAAAGTGCAAGGTTCAGAGTTCGATCACCTGTACCAAAAGAAAAAAAAACCCAAAGAGCCCAGAAGAATGATTTAAAGCATTGTGAGTATGGCCAGAAAGGAAGCTTCAGTAAAGTTGCAGCCTGCAAAGATGAAACAGAGGAGAAATTGGTCGCTCAAAAGGGTAGCACGGAAAAGACAAGTATGTGAAAAGAAAACAGAAAAAATGGCCTGAGGACATCACTTAAAACAGCAGAACTCCAGCCTTTGGAGTCTCAGAGTTGCAAAGGTGAAAGACTTTGCTTTGAGCAGAGAGCCCCCAGAGCACTGTGTTCCAGAATAGTGGCAGCCTAGGGAAGTTGTTCCTTGGGATTTGGTTCATAGGCACTCAACCTCTACAGGCAAAAAAGAAAGAAGCCTGGCCACTGCTCTAGCTGGCAGCAGACCTTGGTATCAACTACATGGTGCTGGTTTTGGGTGCATGCAATATGCAAGAGTTGTGGGGTGAGGAAGCTGTCCCCTGAGATTTTAGAAGGTCTGGGAGGCCAGGCAGTGTGCCCCTGAAAGAGCAGTGTGTGAAGCTGTGAGTGTGAAGCCAAAGATGCAGTGGAGTCCCCAGAAGTTTGGAGAAGCCAGGAACGTGGATCCTCTAAGGAAAACTGTAAGGAGGGAGCAGAGCCAGCCCAAGAGAGAAGCTGTGGGAGCTACAACCACTGGCAGTGTCATGGAGGTGGAATCAGCCAAGCCTTTTGGAGTTCACAATTTGCCACAGATTGCTGTGGATGCTGAAAGTGGAACTGTGGGCTTTAATGTTTACCCTGATGGATTTTGGTCTTGCTTTGTTCCCATTCCTTGCTATCCCCCTGTTTGTAACTTTTGGAATGGAAATGTCCATCTGTGCCATTGAATGTTGGAAGTGTTTAACTTTCTTTTTATTTGTACAGGGACTTGAACCTAAGAGTTTGCCTTAAATCTCAGAGGAGGCTTTGGACTTTGATGTTTCAGCAATGCTGAAACTGTTAGCATTTTGGTGAATCTTAGAGATGGACTAGATGCTTTTTGCATAAAGGGATGTACATGAGTCTTTGTAAGGCCAGGGATAGAATGTTGTGCCTTGTGTCTAAATGCAGTCATAGGTGGAGCTTTTTCAGAGACGGCTGGATCTAGAGTGTGTGGCACTGGAATCAGTTCATGGTGCCATGCTAATACAAAGGGCATTAGAATTAAGTGTATGAGTGCTGCCTGCCCTAAGTATCCTGGAGAAGATATAAGGGGCAGAAAGAGCTGTGGTCATTCCTTGTTGCTTGCTACCTTCTGTCCCCCTTGAACTGTTTCTTCTCTGCCATGCCACCCTGCCTTGGGGCCAGCTGATTATGGACTGAAACCTCTACAAATTGTGAGCCCAATAAACCTTTCCTCCTTTATCTTTGGGTATCTGGTATATTGTCTCAGCAATGACAAAAGTAACTAAAACAACCAATATCCCTCGGACACCATAACCCCTTCTCTCCCTGATAGTGCTGAATGTGCCATTCAAGTCTGTCCTTTGAATTAGATATGCTAATGATGATCATACTACTCCCTCTTTGAATCCTCCATTCTTCTTTAATATTGTTCTGATTCTTGTTCATTCCAGGATATTCAGAGATCTTATTGGTGCCCTCCCCACCTTGCTGGGGATTGAACCCAGGGCCTTGCTTATGTTAGGCAAGCACTCTACATTGAACTACATCTCCCACTCCAGTTTTTTTTGTTGTTGTTTATTTTGTTTTGTTTTGTTTTTTCCATTTAGTTTATTGGTACATTTTAGGTGTACAATACAGTTACATTCATCATTGGGATCTCGTACCTTTACATGATGTACCTTGGTTCTTATTTTTTCCCCATTCTCCTGCCCTCCCTTCACCCCCTCCACCCTTCCCTATTTACAAAGACTTTGTTTCCATGTTTTTCCTTTTCTCATTTCCCTTCTTTCCTTCCCCCCCCACTTCCCCCTATTTCTTTAGACATTTTCTTCTTATTTCACAATATCAATTATACATTTTGATTCTTATTTACACTTTTAGTTTTTCACACCAGAGAAACTATTTGGTATTTACACGTGTGTCCTATTTATTTCACTTAAGAGTATCGCCTCAACGTGCATCCACTTGGCTATAAATGTCTCTAGTTTCTCATTCTTTGCAGCTGAGTAGTACTCGATTTTATTAAAAAAACACACACATCTTCTTTATCCAGTCTCCAGTTGATGGGCAATTGGGCTGTTTCCAAGTTTTAGCTCTTACAAACTGTGCCGCTATAAACATGGGTGGGCATATATCACTGTGGTATGATTCTTTTAATCCTTTTCCCACTCCGGTTTTAAAGAACTGATAGCAATGTGTTTGAGGTCTTGGGAACAAAAGTATGAGGGAATCACAGCAGCAAATAGGCCCCAAAGAATCTGGGATCTTTGGGATCTTATAATCCATCAGATCAAGTTTTGGAGACAAACAGTAATAAATGATTTCATATTCCTTGGCATTTGATTTTCTTAGGATTTTAATTATTTTATTTCATTTTATTTTACCTCCTGCTCCCATTCTTGCACAGGGGCTTAAACCCAAGGCCTTCATACTGAGATATATCCTCAGCCCTTTTTATTTATTATTTTGAGACAAGGTCTCACAACGTCACTTAGTTGCCAGGTTGGGCTTGAACTTGTGATCCTCCTGCCCCAGGCTCCTAGAGTCCCAGAATTATAGGCTCTCATGAGCAAGAGCAGCTTCAATGTGTTTGGGGGGCAATTTCTATATTTGCTTTGAACACTGGAAGCGCCACTTTAGTAGAGAGCAGTGCTCCCCACCTCCATCCCTACCTTCCTCTCCACCAGCAAATTTCTAGAAGGGGCTTAAGGGCCCGTGAAAGGTATAGCTGTAGGACAGTTAGGCCTTTCCTTTTCTCCTTTCCTGGATTGACCTTGCTTTGACCTTGCCATGACTTCTAGCCTCACTGTCCAACCTGCACAAGAGAATCTGAAACATGACTGTCTCAAAAATCTTCCCCAGCTCCAGATTCTCAGAAAGCTTCCCTTAGGATAAAGCACCCAAAATTACATGCATTGGCATTGGCTTTTGTTTCTGTTCTTTCTCTTTACCCTGTAGCTGCCAAGTCATTGTATAGGTATTTGCAACAGAATAAAAGGGGTTTCCCATGGGTTTAATTTCAGTTGCTCTCTATGTTTGTGTGGGTTTTTCTTAAATGCACATATGAAGGGATCAGTCTCTGAAACTGTTTCCCAGGCAAAAGTATCCTTTTAGTTCTCAGGAACTTGGTAACCCACATAAAGTATTCTAGTTAAAAATGTGCATTTTGAGAAAAATTTGAAGCCATACCCTCATACAATGGAAGAAAGGATCTCTATTAAACTCCCCACAGATATGAGACTGAATCTCCTTGTAGAAAGAGGTTTGCTAGTCTACCAATTCTCCCTCCAGACTGCAGGATCTACTCTGAGCATTGGAGCTTCGGATTATTAGCCCCATGAGTCATAAGCACTAACCTCCCCCTACCACCGGTTGGATGTTTCACATGGGCACTTGACTCAGTAAACACAACCTACTCTGTGTCTGGTCCAGTGCTCAAAGTCATGGAGGGTATAAAAGTACGATATTGTAGACTGAATGAGTCAGATGTGGTCAGCATCTAGGTTCTAGAATGTGCTAACTCCATAACCTCTTCAAACCTCAGTATCTTCGTCTGCAAAATAGAACCGCTGCACAGGCTTATGGGCTAACGAGGTAGTACATGCAAGGTACCCATACAATGTCTGGCATTAGTAAGCTCATAAAAAATGATTGCTTCTTTAATGATCAAAAAAGGTAAAACAACAGATTTCTTTATTCTACAGGCATTAATTAAAATGCCTTTATGTTCCAGACACCACACTGGGACCCTGACATGCACTGGTAAACAAAGCAGGCATATGAGCTGTTCTCATGGAACTTGCAGTCTTGTGGAAGACATAGTCTATATAAAACAAACAACCTATAAATATATAATGATGAGTTGTGGTAGGTGTTATGAAGGAAATGCACTGGTGCTTGAAAGTTCTGGGAAGTTGATGTAGGTAGAAGCATGTGGGCTTGGAGAACAGGAAATATTCTTGCCAAGGAGGCATTTAGAGCTGTCTCTATAGGAGAGAGGAGCCTGGGAGAAAGAAATATTTACCACAGGAAACTCGATTTTCCTCCATTGACTCACAGAATTTTAAAGTTTGAGCATTTATCAAATATTATCCCTCAATCTTTTATTTTTCAGATGAGCAAACTGAGGCATGAAGTGAGTGGCCTCTAGTTGTATTGCTAGTTAATGAGACAGCAAACTTCAGAACTCTAGGGGTTTTTTTCCTATTACTACACTTATTTCTTCTTAAATATGTCAAAATATCTGGGATTTTTTCTTAAAGGATATTAAAACATAAAATGAAGATGTCTTCTTCCATTTTGAAATTTCTGGGGGAAAAGAAGATTAGGTCACAGATCCTATGAGAATTCTGCAAATTTAAGCTATTTAAAGTTCCCTCAGTAATACTTTTGCTTTTGGGTGCTCCTCTTTTGGCATTTGGATTAGGTTAAAATCATGTTCTCACCAAATTGGGAGCAACATCAATGGCCTAGAGTCGGAGGCTAGCTGTGTGAGCTTGAAGACCCTGCCCTCTGGACCATGGCCCACCATGCAAGGGCACATGAGCGCTGTACCAACTCCCAGGGGCTGCTCCCCACCAAGGAGGTGGACCCTCTCCTTTCACCAATACTCAGATGCTGCACAGAAGGGTGTAAGATTCTAGCCCACTCTGAGGGAAACAGTTGTCCCAGATGGAAACAGTCCAGCCTCAAGTAGATCCAGGTTTGAGTCCCCACTCAGCCACTTGTTAGTAACTTTGAACAAGTTACTTAATCTCTGAGAACCTCAGTTACCATAGATATAAAGTAAGAATTTGGATCTAAGTTTCAGGGTTATTGTGAACCAATTAAATCGGCACTTAAAATGGTGAGTGGCACATGGTATGTAATAAATATACCTTCCCTTATTTATTGAATAAACATGTGGTTACCATGTTCTAAGAGCATTCCAAATGCTAACTCCTTACCTGTCTATCATCCCGTGAGGGAGACTGTCCTGACAGAGGGAGGGGGTTTGAAAAGTAATGGGCTATATCAGGAACATTTGGGAACAGGAAGACATTATCTTGGGTAAAACCCATCCACTCTAAATGCAGCTGGGGATTTAGCTCAGTACTTCCACTGCCTGCCTTGCAAGTGCAAGGTCCTGAGTTTGATCCCTGGTACAAAAAAAAAAAAAAAAAAAATCCACCCTGTCTCTCAAGCAGGAAACTTTAGAGGATTTCCCAGAATCCTCACTAGTGGCCATTATCCTTATTACAATGAATAGTAGTATTGATAATTTCATGGTATTTATTGACTGACCATTTATTTTCTAGCATCATCCTCTGTTATATTGTGCTGACCCATTTTCATTATAGCAGACATACATGTGGGCCATATCCACCACACTAACTTAACTGTAGTTCCCAAAGGTCACACTTCTTGGCTTCTCTGTTGTCTTCTCTGGGAGTTTCCCTGGCAACAGTGTTTTAAGCCTCATCTCAATCACTATTTCCTCTTGGCCCATGAGAACTTTCCTGACTTAGTGGGTAGTGTAGACAGCTCTTTCTTGTGGGACTGGCGTATGGTCCACAAGCAGACTTGGAGAGTTTTGGACAGTCAGAGGTTGTATCTTAGTCACCCGTTCACTCTACAAATAGTCCTTGAGTGACAAATATATTTTGGAGAAACACTGAGGTAAGATGAAGGTCTTGCTAATAAGGAGCTCAAAGTCCCTCCCCATCTCTCTGTTCCAAGTCCCCCTTTAAAATGAGATTCTTAGACACTTTTGAGGTCATAGTTTTCTATACCACCAACTCGTAGTTTGATGAATTCTATCAATATAAGTGAATGTATAATATTTTGCATATAAGTGTAGGAGATTCATAGATACATTCACTGAAACCCATTCATGCATACCAGGTTACAGTTACAAATAATTAATTTCTTGATTCTATATTACAACTGTTCCAACTGAGATTCGTTTAAACATGGTATTTGCTAATATGCAGTCAAGGTTTCAGGTACTCTGGTTGAACGCAATGCAAGGGAACCAACTGGGAAGGAAGAAAATGAAGGAAAGGAAAAATGCGTGTCATAGTCTTCAAATCCCCTTCTCCTGCTCTCCCACTCAGACATAGCAAGAGGGACAAGAGAAGTCCTATGTGTGGAGCTTTTCTGGTTTAACAGAGACAGCCTGGCTGCTCATCCTTCTCTGACTTTCACAGCTCTGTTCCCAACATCTGAGGTCCTGACTCAGGGATTCAGTTTTTTTCTTCACTGTGCCAAATTTTCAGGGCTTCATGTCTTCTCACCAGCACTGTTCTGCCCTTTCTTTCATCTGGCTTCAGCCACATCTTGGACATCAACCTAAGGCCTCCACAGCATAGCCTAAGCATTCTCTTATGGTCTTCATCTCTTTATCTGCCAGCTGCAGACCAGTGAATGTTCCTCCACCCCATATGTCAATTGCCAAAGCAGCAGAACCCTGAGTGTTTGAGTGTTGGGCTCCCCCACACGATCTCATTATGCTTTGCTATCTGAAATATCCCTCTTTGTCACACCAACCACAACCCATTCTACCTCCTTCCATCCATATAGGACCCTTGGAGGTCAACCGGAGATGCACAGTGGGGGCAGGACCAGGAGGAGTAAAGCACGTTAGCATAAAACCCGAAGGGCACTCATTATTAAAAGGTTGCCCATTCTCAAAGGGATTCCCCCATGCACAGCTATGTCCCTGTCCTGTGCAGGGACATTCTAGTCCTTCCAGGGACTTCAGCACACTCTGGGCTACAGATTTGTAAAAATTTTTGTTTCTAATTTCAGTAGAGACCACATAAGAAATTTTATTGCTGAGGGTAAAAATTCATGGGGAAGAGAAAAATATTTTCTATCAAGTTTCATGGCCTGTGATTAATGCCTTTATGAAAAATGGCCATTTTAACATTGACATGAGTAATCACACCTTTTCTTTCCATCCTCACAGAGCACTTCCTGCTATAATAATTCAGGCCTAATACCTCACTCAAGGAAGAGGTGTCAGCCTGCTATTCCTTTCTTCTGTGTCGGCCCATTTGTTTCTTCATAAACTCTGTCGCTATCCACTACCACACTGCCAGACACTAGTGATTCATGATGGAAATCGACCGAGATTCTAAAAAGGGCATTGCCAAGAAGAACTCCACACAAAGGGGATTTCTCAAGTTGGTGACAACTCAATGAGCCAGGAAGTCCGTCATGAGGCTCTTCAGCTGTGAGGACCCTGCTTTAAGATTTTCAGGCCATTGTCTTTGGAAAAGCAAGGTGGAATGAAAGAAAACCTCCTGAACCGAAGGTCAGATATCTTGGGTCCTAATCCCAGTTCTTCTAATTTTGCTAAACTGCTTGACTTCCTTGGGCTTTTATTTCTTCCTGTACACAAAGACAGGACTAGCCGAGAGCTACATCAGTAAAGACCAATTCAGCTTGAAAAATGGTACCACAGGATTTTTTCCTGTCTTTGTCTCCTAAAGGAGTTTGACAATAGTAGTGGGAGTCCAGGCTCAAGAACTGCTGTCCCAAGCTACTTGAGGAATGTGGAAGTCTCCGCTGCACTTTAGTCACTTGACCTGCACTCCGAGGCCCCACCCTTCCTCCCTCAGGGCATCTCCCCACACAGGATCCTGAGGGGCTGCCAACTCCTTCCTCCCTGAAGGCCTCTTCACCAGCCCACTAGCGCCATCTTCTTCCTGCTGCAGTTTCTGACTCATTGCTGCTGTGCTCCGTGTGGAGCCCTCAGAAGAGAACACATCTAGCAAATGGCTTCTCTTGGGGCTGCTTCTCTGATCTGCCCCTTCAGGACACTAGAACCGAGATGACAAGTGCAGTTGAATTGCTCACAGATTAAAGAGCATTTCTTTGTACCTGGCAGAGTGCTTTAGCTCCGTATATATAGTCTCCTACATATATATATATATATATATATATATATATTCCATATGTACTCCTCTATGTATGTGATCAAAATACATTTAAATTTATAAACTGAAAGATATGATGCCATTAACGCCCCTCAGAATGTTCCTCCTCACTTTGAAAATGATTATCCCATCACTCTTGCCACTTTCTGAAGTAGTCCTGCAAGTCCTTTTTCATGGGTGAGTGTCTTTACAAAGTATGATAAAAGATAGTGAACGCTGCTGCCATGTACCATCCAGTGGAAAAGCAGGCTCTTAAAAACATTACGGTGGGTCCTCTGCCACCTTTTTCATGATATTTAGCACCAACTGACTTCTTGCTCTTACCCCAAGTCAAAATGACCATGAAAAGTAAATATTTTGTTTAGTTCTGAATCAATTCAGAACTTCAAGGCAACCATGACAGCTCAACCAAGGACATTCATGAAAGAGAACTTCCAGCACTGCTTCAAAAAGTGGCAAGAATGGTGGGATAAGTGTGTTTGAAGCAACAAGGAGTATTCTGAAGGGAATTATTTGCAATGTATCTTTTAAGGTAATAATTTTTAAAAATTTAAACATTCACTATAATTTTCATCCTTGGCTATTTCACAATAAGTAACCATGCATAATATTTGCAGTATTGTTTCAGTTCTAGCAGGGTAATTAGTTCATTCATGTCAGAGTGTCTAAACATCATTGACATTCTAAACATTTATTCTGAAGAACATATAGAGAATAAATTCTTACACTTCTCTGAACATGATTTTCCTAACTACTTTTGGGAAAATGAAGTAGAATAATACTGGATGGGAAAATAGGTTTTATCTCATGTCAATGCCAGTTTATAGTGGCTTCCTTGTGGCTATGTTGAAAAGGATTGTAAGTCAGTGACTTGGCAGAAAGAAGTGACTAATGGATGACAAGGTCTGCTTTGGATAGGGGGTTGTACAGGATGTGTGCCACTTATATGCCACCTCTGGATAACAT
Source organism: Heterocephalus glaber (assembly GCF_000247695.1). Next base: position 6,209,598 of record NW_004624839.1, read on the forward strand.
TCTTCATCCAGTCATCATACTTCATCTTCCTACTCGAAATGAGAAGGGAAGGCATGATGCTCAGCCAACATGGTTATTGTCTCTGATGGAAGAATTTCACACAAAATCTGATCATTTCAGTGATAAATACTGAATTAGAAAATATGTTGTTACAGTCTTAATGCTGGGGCCTTGCTTCCATAAGAATATATGTGGTGAATTAGTTGATAATAAAATCATTTTTGTGGGGAGCAGAAAGATTTAATTGGAACTTCCTAACAATGGCAAGAAAGGCCACAGAGAAGGAAATGGAGACATCCCCCCATACAACTTGTTGCAGAGTTATGGATGTAAATAGCTGCATACATAGAGGCACAGACCACTCCTTGTAGGGTCCTAATGCTAACCTTCATTTAGTCCTTACTAAGAAAGTGGTAAACTCTTGGCCAGACAGAACTACAATAAATTTGGCCAATTTTGTATGTGTGTGCTATGGTGCCAAATTTCATGTGCTGGAAACTTAATTCTCAAATTCATTGGTATTGAGAAATAGAATGTCTTTTTGTCTGTTTGTTTGAGACAGGGTCTTCCTATGTAGTCTAGGTTGGCCTTGTACTCACGATGTAGCAGAGCCTGGCCTCAAACTCATGGTCATCCTCCCACTCCAACCTCTTGGTTCCTGGGGTTACAGGCATGGACCATCACACATAAAAAGAGGTGGGATCTTTGAGAGGTGATTGGCTTGGCCCTTGTGAAAGGATTAATGGGTAACCAAGGGAGTGGTTCTGCTATAACAACTAGCTGTCTCAGGCTCACTTGCTCTGTTCCTCCATGTGGTGCTCTCTATCATGTCATTACCCCTCAAGAAAGTCCTCAGCAGATGCCAAAAGGGTACCAGTGCCATGGTTTTGCACTTCCCAGTGTATAGAACTATGAGCAATTAAATCTCTGTTCTTTATAAAGTACCCACTGTCAAGCATTTTGTTATAGCAGTAGAAGGCAGATTAAGATAATGTTCTATTTAGATACGTTTATCCTAGCTTACCAATGCTCTCCATCTTGGTCTCCCAGTATTTCTTCCCATGTCTTTTTCTACTAGAATGGGCTCTTCCTTTTGTAAGAGCCAACAGCATACTGGATGCTGAGAACTATTTCTCCATCTGCTCTTGCTTCTGACTTGGAAGAGAACACCCCCATCAATAACACTCCTATGGTTCTAAGTATCTGCATTTCTAGTTGTTATTGCTTGGCATTTAAAGAAGCTTCTGCTACTTGTGATACAAACATCTCCTCTCCCCTTCCATCATCTCACCCTCCATAAATCTTGGGAATCCATCTGTTTTTTTATATTGTGTTGCCTCTTATCTCTCTGCTCTGATCACTGTATGACCTGGCTTATCCTGTGGCTCTAGGAGAGATCTCATTGAGATGAGAGAGAACATAATTCAATAGGAACCACAGAAGAGTACAGATTCAATGACATTTTCAGTAGTCAAATTCAAACACTCACCTCTCTCTATCACAACAATGGTGCAGTCAGCTGTTTGACAATAGGGAGAATCAAAATCCTCACAATTATCAAGGTGCCATTTTTGTAGATAATATTAGATGTTCTTCCAGGACTTAGAGCTAGAGCTCTAAGTTTAGATGACAGGTTCCTCTGTGTAGGAGGACATTTCTAGTTTTGAGCTGTGTTCATTGGGCTGTGCCAGTATGCAAGGAACAAGTACACGCTTACATGAAGAAGTAAAGAAATAACAAAAATCAATTTCAGTAAGCCTTATGGGAAACCAGATGTTCATTTACTATGCAGTGCATTTCTAGCAATTTGGAAACTATTAAGTTCCCAACACAAAAAATTTCCACAAATTTCTATGTGATGATATTTAAAGGTAGGGTATTTGGAAGGTAATTAGGCTAGATGAGGTCATGAGGATGGCCCCTCCCCATGAGAGTATTAGTGGCTTTATAAGAACAGAATTAGAAGCTTGATCTAGCATGCTTGGTTTGTCCCACCACGTGGTACCCTCACTACATTATAAGGTATGAAGGAAGCCTTCCAAGATGCTGGTGCCATGCTGTCAGACTTCCTGCCTCCAGAATTGAGCTAAATAAACCCCTATACTTTACAAATTACCTAGTCTGTGGCATTCAGTTACAGCAACAGAAAACAGACTAGGACTGTCTCCTTTGTACTTCATCACATCACTGGGTGGGGTCACACAAAACCAGCAGCCAAAACTTGCCTTTTGGAGGCACTTTGGCAAAAACACTGTATAGACTTAGAGGAGTGTTTTCTACCCTTAATACTGCTTAAGATTATTTCTGTCTACTATTTTCTGCCTAGTCTCATCTTTGTCATTGCTTTCTGCTTAGGTTTATTGAATATCATTTCCCGTTAAGTTTGAAATAAGTCCTATTTTCTATATAACTGAATTGATTAGAGATGAAATGAAAGGAGCATTATTTGTTAACCCTACCATTGAATGCTGTACTGAGTGCATTGGGGGTTACACTGCATAAGATGCAGACCTTGCTCCTGTCTTTATTCCACTCTCACCGCTCTCTGAACTGGGAGGGCAAATGGCTTTCATCTTTGAAATAACAAGGAAAGCTGTATTTTAGAGTATTTCCAGACATGTAGCACAAAGCCTGCACTTTTCAGGTGCTGTACAACTTGTATTTCTCTGAACAAATGGATGAGTACTTAATCATACTGTCAAGTACATGGGTCTATAGGATTTCAAGCAAGGGAGGATGATGGAGGCTGTAAAGGTCGGGAACACTGCAGTAGAGAGCAGGACAGGAATGCACTGGAAGGTCTGCTCACTTGACCTGAGCACACCCAAGGAAGCAGGAATAGAAAACTAAATAGGAGCCACTCAGTTCTTTGGATGAAAGCTGCTTCTTTGAGTTAGCTATTATGCTGATGGCTGCTGGTGTCATTATGGCTAAATTTACTCCAAATAGAAATCTATAACCATCTCAATGAGCACTAAAGAGAGGCTTAGTCATCGCGGCCACCAAATGTCATCACATACATTAAGTACACCTATGTGTCTGGAAGAGTCCTAGCTGCTCTCTTAAGTGCACAGCATCTCACTAACTCTCATTAAATGGGTTTCTGGATTTGAAAACAGAGACAGAAGAAGCTATCGGACCTCAGCACAACAGGAAAATTTACTCTCTACATCTTTCTACTCTGAATTTTTGCTCATGTGTACCAAGATTTTTAGATGTGGAGTGACCATTTATTTGGTCCTCTGACAATGATATAACATTAAGGCCATAATCATAAAGCAGAAAGAGGAGGGAGTTGACATCTAATTACTTCTCTAATTATAACTGATAAGTGCTTCCAAGGCACAGTGAGCGCTCTGACCCTGTGTGGGGCAGAGAAAAATGTTTTCTAATTTTCTCCTGACATTTAACAGGAGAAGACAGAGCCAGGTGAAAAGTTGGATAAGGATACTCTGATATTATGTAACTGAGAAAGGATCCACTTTCCCCGTGCTTTGATATGCATCTTTTGGTGAGTGACAACTCTCTTCAGTAATCTGTTTTGGCTGTTCTTGACCCTTAGAGGTTTCCTAAGGAGATGCTATGGTGACTGCAGTAATGGCTTTAGATCTGAGGAGTACAAACCAACACCATAACTTTTACTCTGAGCTCCATCCAGAGGTGGGGTTCAGTATCACAGTGCTCTGTCTGATGCTTTCGCTTTGTTTCTTAGCATTTGATTGAGTGGAACACACACATTCACATGCACACACACAAGCATGCACATAGGCATCAGGACAGAGCAGTTAGGAAAAGTAGTTGCCCCTAATCTGCAGAAGATATGTTCCCAGGCTCACAGTGAATGCTTGAAACTGCAGATAATGCCAAATCCTACATATCTTCAGTTTTTTCTATACATACAAACCTATGATAACATTTAATTTGTAAATTAGACACATTAAGAAAATAACAATAAAATAGAATAATTGTAATACACTTAATAAAAGTTATATGAATATGGTCTTTCAAAATATTTTATAATATTGTGTTTACCCTTCTTCTAATGATGTGAGATGACACTGGAAGGAGCATTTTACAGTTTCCCTTTGGCATATCTGAGTTGCCACCATTATTACTCTTGCGTTTGGGAACCATTGTTAAATAAATATGAATTACTTGAATATAAGCACCATGATATTGTGATAGTTGATCTGATAATTCATCTATGAAGTGACTAATGGGTGCCTAGCATATACAGCATGGATACACTGAACCAAGGGATGACTCATATCCCAAGAAGTACAAGATTTTATCTCAATATTCAGAATGGTGTTATTCAAAACTTGTAAGGTTTTTATTCCTGGAATTTTCCATTTAATATTTCAGTCTGTGGTTGACCACAAGTAACTGAAAACACAAGAAACAAAATGTAGTTAAGTGGAAGCCACTGCACTCAAATTCACATTAGAGCTACTTATTGAATGTTTCTGTGCACAAGGTTCTGAGTGCAACTGAAAATTCCATGTACTAAGAAATCTCACAGCAAACCAAACTTCTTGCCTCTTGAGTATTCCACAGTTCCAGCCCAAGCCTCCCACCCTCACCGTGATACCTTTACTTTTCAGCACACAGGCATAAAGATAGCTGGTGCCCATGCTTCATTCTGCACCATGTGCTGGTGCTGCTGGAGTCAATATCGATGCTATTTCTTTTCTATCAAAGCTGAGGCCTGACCGTGAGATGAGAAACTTCAACAACAGCAATACTGAATTTGAGCTTTACAAGTCTTAAGAGAAGCCAAGAAGTCTGAAATGTGTTTATTGCTGACTTGCTGAAAACAAAGGGAAGAGTGCTGTTTCCTAAATGGTTCTGACCCAACTTTCACCGCCCTACTCAGAGAATGTTGCTGCTGTTGCTAACACAGCCAAGAGCTGGACAGGGAGGTGGTGGGTGGAAGCCATGGGGACTTTGTTGCAGGCTTCCAATAATCATGGCTATAAAAATAATATGACCACATAATTTCCTCTCATTGAGGAGTAAAATGCCTATAAAAAAGTAAACTGTGAAAGTAAAACTGGCAAATGGAGAATGGCCATCTGTACTGGGAACATGCTTAGGTGGTCCCTTTTTTCCAGCAAGGGACTATGTGGCACTGTTTTATGGTGATATACTAATTTAGTCTATCACATTGCCTAGGATCAGCAGGAAAAGAATTTCCTGGATACTACATATGGAAGACAGAGATCAGCCCTAGGAATGAGACTTGTCTTTGCTGTCTGGGATTTTCAGCAAAATATTAATATTCCCTAGGTCTCCACTCTTCCTTCTATAAATTGGGAATGCTGATTTCTGACGACTACAGAGATGAAGTGCTTTGTGACCAGATGCTAAGACTGCATTCTTTTAAAAAATCATCTTAATTGGATTTATTTTGATTCTAAAGTCAAGTAATGCTTCATTCCATAAAATAGAATACATATCCTAGGCTGCATTCTTGTAGTTACATATTGAAGGAATTTTGGTTGGCAGAGAGAAGGGGCCTGGGAGAAAGCATAATTGGCTGGTGTGAACATTTCAGTGTACCTGAAAGTAGAATACATTTCACCATGGAAGGCAGCATGAGACTCCCCCACTCCCAATGTATCCACGTCCTCATACTGACAACAACAAGGAAACATCTGAGATGCCAGAGAAAGGGACTGCTCTCCAGAAAGCAACCACATAATTGGGGCTGGTATCTCTAGAAGGATGTCTTTTTGGAAAAAAAATAAAACTGATACTGGATATGTTTGAATGCCTCAAAAGACTTTTACTTCAGACAGAATTTTGGAATACAATTGTGATAACTGAGCAAGAAAAGAATATAAACAATTATTAACTCTAGGATAACTAAAAACAATTCAAAAACAAATATAATTATAATGCACTAAATGGATCAATTAAAAATGTTTATATAGTCAAGGTAATATAATCCCTAGATATTGATGCAGCCAAATTCACTGAATCATTTTGAGAAAATTGGAGCGCGTGTGTGTGTATCTGTGTGTGTGTGTGTGTGTGTGAGAAATATACAGGTAATAAAAAAGTGAAATTCTCAATTTTCATAGTGTAGCATTAACAGATACTGTCTGTGTTAGTTCATTTCGGCTATTATAACAAAATAGTGTAGTCTGAGTAACCTATTCACAGCAGAAATTTATTTTTCACACCTCTAGGAGTTGAGGAATCCAAGACCTGGGACTAGCAGAATCTATATCTGATGTGGCCACTTTCTGGTTCCTAGATGATGATACCTTCCTGCTGTGTCCTTACATTGTAGAAAGGATGACAGGTCTCTCTGGGAATTTTTTAAAAATACAGTAAAACTCTAATCCAATGCATTAGGGCTCTACCTCCATGGCCTCTTTAACATTCTGAACCCAAGCTTTTTTCTATGTATCACGTGTGAGCTCAGTCTCTCAAGAACCCCCTTGCTTCTCCAGAGTCATGTTAACTCCTCTCCTTTTAGTACCTACAGCCTCTGGAGGGATCCCTAACTTTGACCTCTACACCTTGTGTTGTGAGCTGCTCAGGACATGAAGCATGATTATCTTGACTCTTCACGAGTGTGGCACGTATCCAACAAATGGTTAAGAGAATGGTGGATGGTTTGTGAATTCCTCCTTCCCTCTGTCAGGTCCAGGTATGTTTGATATGGTACCTACAGCACTGGGGAGGGTGGGTGGAGACCTTTGTCACCTTTCCCTCTCGATTCTTTGTTTGTTTGTTTGTTTTTGGTACTAGGGATCAAACTTGGGACCTTGTGCTTTCCAGGCAGGCAGCTGAACCACTGAACTAAATCCCTGGCCCTTGCCCCCTCAATTCTTTACCTGTCTATGGTTATTAAAGCCTGAGCAACCTCTGAGAGCTGGAGCAAGAGAGATGGGTAGGAACTTTATATTCACTGTCTTAAATTCTAGGAAACAGAAATAGTGTATAACTCCTAGATGCTTGCATTTTTGCCCTGCCTACAGGCTACAGCTCTCTTTAAGAGTTCAAGATGTATCCTTACTCCAGAGCTCTGTACAGGTAAGACTCTTGACTTTTGATATCATTCTCTTCTAAGGGGCATGATCCCTCACTCAAAAGCTTTCATACCTTTTAAGTGTTTTATTTTCTTGGGTACCTAAGGAGACAGAGATGCCAGAGAGAAATCAGTGGATGCTCCACCTCCAATCTCTGGTGTATGGTGTTTATAGATCCCCCACCATCATTTAAAACAGAGGCTGGGGTGGAGATTTAAAAATAAGTCATTGAGGCAGAACCCAGTGCTGGAATGGGAACAGAGAGAGCAGCTCTTAGTTCAGGCTCAGGCTTAGCCCAACCCTCACCAAGAAAGGAGCCCTCTCCCTGTGCCCTTACTCCCCTAGTCCACAGGAGATTAACAAGGTTCCTTATGACTCATTCTGTGAGTCAGACAGGGGAAGAAAAACAAGCATGTCAAAGTCTAACTTTCAGATGTGCAAAGATTTAGCAGTTGTCTCTATGACCAAAATTGTTGATGTGAGGAGCTGGAGAGAAAACTGTAAAGATCTCTCTCCTTTCATTGTCTAAGAGCCTTCTGTGGGCTGGCCAGGTAAAGGCTCAGCTGGGAGGAAAGAGACTCTAGAGGATCCCCAACTGCTCAGGGACAAGATGGCCTGCCAAGGCCTGGAGCTAAAGTTGGGAGGGCTGCCTTCTGTTTTTCTGTGATCTTCACAGCTTCCTTTTCCTTCAGGCAAGACTAGTCTCTGGCCACTTCCAGGTACAACTTTCATTTTTGATTCCCACCTACTTGTTTTGTGATTCTTGATCTTGGTTGCACAGTGGAATCATCTGAGGGGGTGGGGTTTAATCCTTGGTTCTACCCCCAGGCCATGGGTGTCTAGATTTGTAGGACTCTCTGAGTCATTTTAAAGTATATTCAAGGTGAGAATTACCTCAAACAATGCATAAACTTTCCATATAATTTGCATTAGTCTTTCATCTCTAATTGTATTATTACATGTTCTTTACTAGATTAAAGAATTCATGCTTTGGAATAATATTTCTGAAGGCTGTGAAGCCTTTTTCTACACCCTAATGTCATATTGCATCAGAAATCTTGCTAAAGATAAACCAGTTAAAGGTGATGTAGGATATTTTAGGTCTGAAAGCAGAATAAAAGACGCAGGGCAGACTCCTCTCTTTCCAGGTTCCTTCTCTTAATTCAGAATTTTGCTCTCCACTTCTTCCCACATGCCTGCTTACTCCGTCAGTGTTTTATCACTTTCTGTCTCTATAACTCATTTGAAAGCTATTCCAAAAAGTCCCTTCCAAAGTCCCCATTTGGCAGACCACCAGATCCTCAAGGACTATCAGCCCTGGGCAAGCTCCAGGGGACACTGCTGTCCTGGGCCTTAGGTCTCTCAGGTGGCAGGGGTAGTGTAGCAGTCTTCTTGCCTTTTGATCTTAAGACTCCTTTATATTTTTCAAAACAATTGAGAATTCCAGAGAGATTTGTTTATGTGTGTTATATTGATTGATATTAACTTTATTAGGAATTAAAACTGAGAAATTTAAAAAACAGATAATAATTTACTTAAAAATAAGAATAACAAACTCATTCTATGTTTAATATAGATAATATATTCTATGAGAAATAACTGTATTGAAGATAAAAAGACAGTGAGAAGCATGGCATTGTTTTACATATCTAAAAATCTCTTTTATGTCAGGCTTGATAGGAGATACTAGATTTTCAGATCTTCTTCTGTATTCAATCTGCTGTGATTTATTCAGCTTCTTTGGAAAGCACTGAACTGGTAAGAGGATGAGAATGAAAAAGACAAACAATGTCTAGTATTATGGAAATTGTTTTGACCTTGTAGACCTCCTAAAGGGCACACAGTTCCTATGATATCTGGTCCACACTTCGAGAAGTACTGGTATAGACACAAAGGCATAGTCAAGAGAGCCAGAGCAGGATGATGAGTTAACAAGGACATAGCACAAGGTATAGGCAATAACCTGGGACCAGCATGTAGATCCCAGAGAACTTACAACATGAGAAAACAAAAATTAATTTGACTGAGCACAATTAATGTTGCTAATGTTGCATATAGGCCTATTATCATGGGTGTCTTCGTTACATTTCTCATTGCTGAGACAAAATATCTGACACTCACAAGTTAAAGGATGAAAGGTTTATTTCTGTAGAGATTTCAGTCCATAGTTGGCTGATTCTAAGGCAAGATGGCATAGCAGAGGGGCATCACAGAGGAGAAACAGTCCATGGCAGAGCAGGCAGGAGGCAGCAAAGCCTGCCTTCCATCTTTCCCTTTATATTTTATCCAAGCTACAAGCCCATTGATTGATATCACCCACACCTGGGATGGGGCCTCCACTCTCCATACCCAGAACTATGCTAAACCAATTTAGTTATCACACACTCTTAATCCATATTCACATACTCTAGATCCAGCCACCTCTGAAAAGCCCCATCAATGAATACATGAGGCTTTGAGGGAATATCTAAATACATACAGATGGAATCTGGGACAGGTTTCTAAGTTCTTGTGTGTGACAAAGAAAGAATTGAGGTAAGGAAAAGGTATCAAAGTTTATTAAGGTGATAGTATGCTCTGAGTGAGTGGGCTAGTGCCTGTGAAAGGAAGATGGCATGAGCGTTGGGGGCATAATGTACAGGGGTTTAAAATGTTGCACCAGGTCTAGGGTACCTCTGATTAGGCTCTTTCAGAGCATTATTGACAACATGACTGACAGGGTACTAAGTCATGTCAGCTGCAACTGTTGCACTTGTCACTTCCCATAATTCACTCTGTTTTAAATGTATGTATGAGAAGCAGTCCATGTGCCTGAACCTTCAGTGAGCTCGAGGTGAAGAAAGGTTATTATTTCAGGTCTAGTGTTCATGTGTTCTGGTTTGCAATTTCAGAATTTTCCAAGGCAAACTTTTTTTTTTTAATCTCTTCATAGTAAGGCTTTTAAAAATCTCTGTGTAGTAAGGCTTAGGACAAGAGTTGAGGGGTTGCCCATAGGGTATTGCTCAAGTTCAGGTGAGTGGTCCATCAGCCCCAACTGTACTATTTATATTATGCCTTTCTTGTCATTTTAAACATTCCTGTGAAATGTATTCTACTTCAGATGAACTTGGTTCTAATGCTTGTTTGATTGGAATTGAGAGCTAGCAGCAGTCCAAATCTGTTGTTCACATAACATGGTGAACAGCAAGGCACTGTGGATGGACAGGGAAAGAGGTGTTCTGGAACCCTGGTGTCCAGCCCTACCACTATCAATATGACTTTGGGAAGCAGATGTGACCTTAAAAAAAGAAGGCAAATGTTTCAGTTTCCATATTTGTAACAGGCTATGTAATTGATTTCCAAGCTGGGTCTTACTTTTACATTATCTGTTTACAACTTGATAATAGAAAAAAAATTGTTTTATATTCTTGCTGTAGTTTGGATCTTAAGTGTCCCCTAAATGTCTATGTGGCAAAGGCTTAATCCCCAGCATGGCACTGTCGGGAAGTCATGGGATCTTTAAGTGGTAGGTCCTAGCTGAAGGAAAAGAGAGGCAGGAAAAGTGGATTCCATAGTTGCTGCATGAGGGGCGCAAGAGACAGGAAATCCACCAGTTCCAGGAAGGTAATGCAGAAATCACTGCTTTTTCCCCCACAGCACCATTCAACAGGGCCTTAGAAGAAACAGCAAAACCCAGAAAGAGCCAGGGAAGACTGGAGGCCTAGTCTATTTCCCACTAACGCCTGACAGCGTGCTCAGCATCACAAGAACATTATGCCTGCCTCTCTACAGAGGAAAGGATGAACCAAATTGCTGAAAAATGAAAACATACAGGACTAAATGTCCTATACAGTTGAGATTTCTTTGTTAAAATGAAAAACAAAATTGGACGTGGAGATGAGGCAGGAAGAAAGAATCCACTTCTGAGCAAAGGGCCCACAGCCATTGTCAGAAAGTACTCAAGTTGGTCCCACCTAGTTCCAGTGAGTGATATCTTGAACTTCTTTCCCCTTTCCAGGATAAACACAGCCTCACAATTGTCTTACTGTAACACAGCTGCCTTGAGTTTTCCTATGCTGGTCTCTGTCAGTGGGAACGTGCTCTACTATACACATGTTCATTTCCTAGGACTGCCTTATCAAGGTTCCAAAAACAGGTGGGTTAGAACTATAGACATCTATTGTCTCACACTTTTAGAAGTCAGACATGTGCCATCAAGGTTTTTTGGCAGGGCCTTGGTCCCTCCAACAGCACCAGGCAAGGATCTGTTCCAGCCTTACTCTCAGGTGTTCCTTGACTTGTAGATGGCCATCTTCTCCCTCTGTCCCTTCCTGTTACCTCCTCTCTGAGCACATCTCTCCCTGTGTCCAAATTTCCCCTTTTATAAGGACACCAATTACACTGGATTGAGTACCCCAAATGACTCATTTTCACTCGATCATCTCCATGAAGACCCTATTTCCAAATATATTCACATTCTGAGACCTGGGCCTAACCTAACCCACAGACTATGAGCCTTTGATGACTGGAGTTGGAGCTCAGAGCTGCCACCATTTCTCGCACCCATGCTTTCTCAGAGGAATTGAAAGGTCTAGGGTTGGTGGGTTTTCCTTAGAACCAGATTTTTCCTTACATTGATAACAACTTGAAGCCAGAGGTTTAGCTCTACAGTAAGAGGATTTATTGTGAATGACAAGTGTTACACAGTGTGGATTGCAGAAAGATCCTGGAATCTGCATGTGTTTTCACTCATAGTCCCTAACATAAATTATCCTGTCCAAGTTTCCAAAGGGGAAGCCTGCAGTAGCAACATGGCTCCTGGGGAGAAAACTCCAAGCAGGGTGCTCCTGTGCATGTTTCCAGCCACCATGCAGCAAGCCTGCCTGGGCTGGGGCTTCCCTACCCAGCAGGGTTGTGTATGAAGGAAGGGTAGTTATGCTCAAGCTCCAGTGTCAGTGAACTGTGGAGACCGCACCCCTTATGACACCTTTGGGAACCTACTGGGAGGTGAGCACAGGATCACATTGTTAGCATCTATTTCAGTGATTTGGATTTGAGTAAAAACTGAAGGATGCTTAATGTCAGATTCAAATAGCATTTCTGTGTGTCTGGAAAGCCCTCATTGGATCTGCTGTGAAGTCACCCAAACCCATGACTTCTTTAAGACCAGAACTTTATAAGGAAATTCTATTTGAATTAAAAGTAATTCATGCTCAATATAGAAAATGTGAGAGGTATACTATTCCTTATTGTCACCAGCATTTTTATCAGTGAATAGTAACAAAATGAGGTATGAAATAAAGAAGGCAAGGAATCCGGTGTTCACTGATGCTTCCTAGACACCTGGGCACCATACCCACATTGCCACATTTCATCCTCACAGAGCTCCAGCAATCTGTGTGTGTTGTATCCATTTCATGGATAAATAAATGGAACCTCTGGCAAGTTGAGCAGCAGGCCTTTATCCATACACATATGATCTAATGTCCAGGTTTAAGATCATCCCTGCTAGGGACTCCTCCTGGTAAATTCAACCCAGTGGTTTACCATTCTAGGATGCTATTTAAATACATTTATTCATATCCCCATCTGAACTGAAAATGTTTTAGGTGATGGACACAGAATCTACTTCACCATGCCATAAAAATCGCACTCTACAAATACATATTCCAAAACTGACTGTTTGACTCTACTTGGGAGATGTTCATTCTGGAGCACATAGGTCACATTTCTTTGCATCACACTATGCGTTCAGGGACACTTCATGGATTCATTGTCTATTCCTTCCAGCTGTGGTTTTACTTCTCCAATAGCAGGGTTATTTGTCAGACTTTGGGCAGAGGTGGGAGTCTATCTCATAGGGAAGCTGTAGTCATTTGAGTGCATGTTGATTCTTTTTAAATAAAGGTGTAACAGCAAGCTACCTGGAAATTTTCATTGTGTTCAAAAATAGACAAGTGAATGGAGCCGAACTCCTTGGCAGAAATCAGGCTATTCAAGGTTGAGGTGGCTTTTGCCAGTGCCTCTCTTCGTCAGGTGCTCAGGGAAGCATTAGCAACAGGCGTGCTCCTTAGTCAACAGGCAGCCCATCCAAGGCAGATGCTCAACCCTGGCACTCTGTTTTCACAGGGCCCAAGAAAATGCCCTGCATACAGGAAATGTTTAATGAGTGCTTGGTGAATGAATGAATGAATGAATGAATATGTAGGTGAGTTTTCTTTTTTAATTCTTTGTGGGGGAGTCCTGGGGATAAAACCTAAGGCCTTTGAAGTGAGCTGTATCACCAGCTCTTTGCAAATTTTTATCTTGACACAGTCTCATTACACTGCTAAATTCCCCAGTCTGGGATGGAACTTACAGTCCTCCTACCTCAGCCTCCCAGAGTGCTAGGGTTACCCTACTCCTCTCAACTTCTTTGTAAAGTATTGTCCATGTGCCCAGGCCTGGGGAAAAGTCTGTTTCTAATGGGAACCCTTACTGGTCCTCTCTTTTGATTTCACCCTCTGGACCTGTGCTCATTTGCTTGACTAGTTTAAATATCAAAGATTCTGACTAGGGGAGATTTAAGTCTTGGAAAGAGCACAAGGCCCTTCTTTGGTGGAATCTTTTCTCAGTTATTCGGTCATGAAGTTCTACACAAGGCTAATTTAATCGGTATTAATGTGAATTTGTTGAATGAATTGATGTATAATTACAGAGCTATCCATTAGGGACCCCTGATGACAATTTTAAATTCCAAGGAGTGCAGTGACTTAGGAAAATGTCAGACTACAAAGCAAAAGATAAATGCCTCCTCCCCACATCCTTCCTTCAACCCATATCCAAAGAAGAATGTGAAAAATTGAAACCTTTCCCCGCCCATATCCTCATTATTCCCTTACATCTCTCTGTCCCACCCACTCCCAGGCAGACGAATATCAAAGAACTGGAATTTGCAAATCCGTCAATGCTTCATTTGTTTCCCATCTGTTTCCTAGATATGCCAGAGCCCTTAGACTTTTAAAAATGTCTGCCTCTCAAACCCAGGCATGAGTAACAGACAGCCAGATAAAGCAACTGTAATTTCCCTCTTTCATGTTGCATCTGTCCTAAGACTGGATACAGTTGATTTACCTGTAGTAAAAGAGACAGTAACCAGAAAAGAGGATTACAGTACATTCAGAAGCAATCAAAGGAGGAAAATAAACCAAGAGCCAAGAGGATATTAACTAGCAGAGCAATTCACAGGAACAGAACAAACTTAGAGAGTGGGAATAAAGAAACTTTCCAGGGACAACTTCTGTACTTCATAAATCTGGAATTTTATCAGAAGCTGGACAGTAGACTTTCTACTTTAGGTAATTTAACAGATAGGCATAATTTACTAGTTTTTGCTTATAATTTTATTCAGGGCATTCCTGACTTTTCCATTCTTTTGAAGCAACATAAGCTATGGAGAATAGATATTCTTTTATTTTTTGTGTGTAGGACCTCATGCATGTGAACCATGTGCCCTACCATTGAGCCATGTCCCAAGCCTGAGAATGCATACTCTTAATTCCATCCATCCATATATAAACAGAATGTGGAGGTTTATGAGGTGCTGGGGTGGGAGCATAAAGCCATAGTTATGGGGAATTTCTTTAAGCATAATTTACTTGGGAATCTGGAACAGACATCAAACAAATGTGCAGTTATCATGTAATATAATGGATTTGGGGGCATGAATTTTAAAGATAAATATGTCAAATGATTGTCACATGAGTGGCAGCTGCTTCTGATCAGCAAGTCTCTCTTTTCCCCCACTCCCAGAGGTTCCCCCATGATTGGATCTCAATGCAAAAAGATGGAGGAGAAGCTTCCACGTTGCTGTTTGCACATAGTCTAGAATTACATCAAAATGCTCACCCCCTATAGTTATAATTTCTGCTGTGAAATTTCAAGGGCATCATTACTTGGGACCTGATTTACTTCACTATTTATCTCTTTGGTCAACTCCCCCAGCCCATGACTCCTCTGGTCATTAAAGAAAGTTAATCAAATAAATAATAAAATCAAATATGTGGTACATGATTCATTCCTTCTTCTAGACTCCCAATTTCTATACCACTCCCCAAAGAACTGCATTCTTTGCGGTGAGTCACAGGTGGTGAATCTGAGAAATGATAGTGGCCCAGCCCAACATGTGGCTGGAGAGTTCAGGAGAATGGATCCCAGGAAGATGGTAGTAGGAGTTAGGAGAAGATGACAATTCAATTTGTAGTATCCTTGTGAATGATTCATGGAAAGGGAGAACTAAAAGTACTTAGAAAAGTTCAGAATGATTCATACTGTTCAAGGTGAAAAACTAGAAAGTTTTATTTCCCCTCTTCAGTCTCCATAATAAGTGTGGAAAGTAGAATCTGTCTTAGATTTTGAGGCTAAACTATGGCTAGCTAAAAAGAGATCAACTTTAGTGCTAGACAGATCTGAGTTCAAATCCTGCCTCTGTCAGTTACTAGCTCTGACCAGGGCAAATTGCATAAGCTCATTGATCATCCATATGCTAATTTATAAATCAGAGATAATAAGGGGTAAATAGGGGTAAAAGCTAAGATGAACTGTCTGACATGCACTATTTATTTACTTTGTATTAGTCTTTTATTTCTGTATAATAAATTACCTTAAAAAATAGTGGCTTCAGACAAGACACATTTATTATGTCATAGTCTCTATGGGTCAGGAATCTGAGTGCACTTTATCTGGGGGCCTCTGGCTGAGGATCTCTCCCAAAGCCAGTGTATAGGAATTGGCTAAGGTTGCTATCTCATCTGAAGGGTCACTTGAAGGATGACCAACTTCAAGCTCACTCACCTGGTTTCTGGCAGGCTCGGCTCCTCACTGACTGGAGACATGGGCTCTTTGCTATGTGGATCTCTGCAACATTGGCAGCTGGCTTGGCTCAGGAAGCTAAAAAAGAAAGCAGGAGAAGACACGCACAACAAAACCACAAGCTGTTCGCAACCTAGTCTCAAAATCAATAGCTTGTTACTTTTGTCCTACTCTGTTCATCAGAAGAGCATCACTTTATTCAGGGGGCATTGGAGAGGATTTACACAAGGGCACCAATACCAAGAGGAGGTGGTCATTGCCAGGCCCTGTGGTAAGCGATTAAACATAAAAGTAAAATGAAACAAGGTTTCTGCCACTATGCAGCTTCCAAAAAACAGAGATAGACATGAATTTATATAAAATTACAACTTATGGTGAAATAAATGTATCACAGGGACCTGGCCTGGTCAGCAATCAGTGAATATTTCCTGAGACAGTGATTCCCACACCAGTCTTACAGTAATGTAGGAAAAGAATAGCAGAAAGAACAGTATATGCAAATGTCCCCATGTGGTATGACATTCTTAAAATTTTATCCAAAATTAATGTATGGAACAAACTAGTCTGGCAAAGATAATTACTGTAGGTTCCTATTTAATTTCACTCATGCAATAGCAATTCAGTGCATTGAGGCATTTTGTTCTCTGACTTGTCTCAAACACAGTGCATGCAACTCAGAAGAGAGAGTTCTACAGCATTTGCTTCTCAAACCTCAATAGATGTTTGAATCTTGTTACGTTTGGTGAAATGTAGATTCTCTTTTGACAGACCCAGATTTTCTCATCAGCATCACCTGAGAATTTAGGAGAAATGTACAACACCAGGCAGCATCCTAGAGGTCTGGAGAAGGTGAGCACATGAATTACCTGGCAAGTCTGGGCTCCATCTCAGAAGATGCTGTTACAGATGATATGGGTGTGGCTCAAGAGTTTGCATTTCTAAGAAGCTCAGTGATGTTGCTACCATCACACTTTGAATAGTACTATTCTAGGCCCCCAGAGCTCAAATTATTACCTAGGAAATTGCAGAAAAGATCTTGAATGGCAGCCCTTGCTAAGGCCAATCTTAAGGAAAAGAATTCTCTGCTGAAGAAAGAAAGAAGAGCTCACCTTCTTCTCTGATGAAGAAAGTGGAGGAAGGCTGGCTGTACACTGCTGACCACCTGTGTAGTCAGCTTTCCACCACTATGACAAATACTTGACATAGTCAGTTTACAAAGAATAAAAGGTTATTTGGGATTACAGTCTTAGAAGTCTTGGAAGTTTTACTCCATGATCTATTGGCCCTGTTGTTTTTAGGACAGTGACAATGTAGCACAATAAAACGGGAGCATATAGAGAAGCAAAACTACTCATCACGTGGCTAAAAAGTGAAAAAGACGAAGAAGAGACTGAGCTCCCTCTGTCCCCTTTGAGGGCATAGCTCAGGGACCTGAAGACTGCCTAATAGGCCCTACCTCTTAAAAGGTTCTACCATCTCCCATTAGCATCATGGTGGGGACCACGTCTTTACCATATGGACCTTTAGGAAACACTTAAGATCCAAACCATAGCACCACCCATGAGATGCACCCAACCAGTGTGTTTCTTTGAAGGACTCTCTAGGGACCATCAGGACTCTGTGAATTAGCAACCAATGCATGTTTTTAGTTACAGCTACATTCCTTACAGATGCATTTTAACCCAAGTAATACATTTTTATGTCTTGGAATACTTACATGTCTCTGGGAGACCAGGAGAACATAGGCAATACTGGGTTGCAGTCAGAAAAATGGACTTAGGTTTAAAAGACCTAGGAGTGATTCTTCATTCTACCATTCCATCAGACATGAGACTCTGAGTAAGACATTAATATTTCTACACCAAGTTCCCCATCTTTAAAAAGGAGAATAATACTGTCTACAGTCACCAAGCAGGATTATTGTAAGAATCCAAGTGCTGTGCTTCTCCTCCCTTATTTTTCATTTCTCCTCCTTTCCCTCTCCTCTTTTCTCCCTTCCCTTTATTTCTTCCTGTCCCTCTTCCCTTCCCTTCCCTGGGCCCAAAGGGGAATGAAGAAGGGACCCTCATAGGAAGGTGGCTTAAAGTCAATAGGATCAGGAGAGTCCCTGGGGTGGTGGTGGGGGTCTGGTGGGCCAGTTTTCCAGAGGAGTCAGAGCCTAAGAAGCATGAGGGGGAACTCCATATCCATTAGGACGATGGTGGCATGGGTGATCCCAATTGCAGGAAATGAGCTACATAGAGAAAGATAGGTGAAATGAATAAATATATTATGGGCTCAGGATTTAGCTCAGTGGTTCTGCCACCTGCCTCACAAGCGCAAGTTCCTGAGTTTGATCCCTGGTACCATATATATATATATATATATATATATATATATATATATATATAAAAGAAAAAGAGAGCCAGGTTCCTACTGTTGGAGAAGGGAATTGCCAATTTGGAAAGAGAACATTAGAATAGCCCCTGGCATGTTGGATTAGATTAGAGTTGCTTTAAGATAAATATAAAATCAAATATAGATGTAAGAGTGTGTGGGGGTATGGGTCTCTAGCTCTGTTAAAAGATCCAAAATCAGAAACATCCCAATATCAGTAAGAATACTTAGTACCTAGGTTGACCTCAAAATACCATGTCTTACTGAAGGAATCCAGTACTCATTGGAAGAATTCCTGATCCTGAGGCTGGGGCAGGGAGTGTGCAAAGTATATTTTTATGATAAAAAGTGAGGCAGTGTTCTAAGAATAATGGCAATATGAATACTAGCTTGAAGGAGCTCCTACTGGCTGTATATGAGACAATTTGAGAATGGAAATACCTAATGGCAGTTACCAATTATAGGATAATGAATGAAATTGGAAGCCATTGGTCCAGAAAGATATGTAGAAATGAGTAAAGGTTTGATGAGAAATGGGGTTTTTATATTGTATCAAATCACCTCTTCACAAAGTATTTATGGATTATAAAGAAGAAACGAGACTACAGTGGCGGCACTTGGTAGATTCCATCTTAATGAAGCAATCATAATGGATATCACCAGTGATGGGGTAAATTGGAAAGCTGCATCAATGCATACCATGTGACCAGAACTCCACAGCATCACTTCCCTGGTAGTCTAGTCCAAGATGTACAACCTAAATATAATCATAAAGAATGAATTCCATTCTCCATTAATGAGAGTCCACCAAAGGACATTCTACACAGTAACTGATGTAAAATCTCCAGAAATGTCAGGATCATGAAGAAAAGGCAATTTCTTTCAGACTAAAGGAAATTCAAGAGACATGACAGCAAGATATGATTCTAGAATTTGCTATAAATGATATTATGGAGGAATTTGAAAAAAAATTGAATTATATCTGAAGATTAAAGGGTGGTAATGCATATGTGCCAAGTTCCTGACTCTGTTGGTCGTACTGTGCTTATGTAGGAGCATATCCTTGTTGTAGAAAACATAACACTGGTGTTTAAGATTAGTTGGGAAAGCATGTTGACAAGTGATTTACAAGTGATTTTGGGGGAAAGCTCTTTGTTCTGTATTTACAACTTATCTGTACATTTGAGCTTGCTTCAAATAAAAATTCAAAACAATTATGCCCATCAGCATTTCTGAGAGATACAAAGCAGTTTACAGGGGACAGATGGAATGACATCCTGCCCTACAGCACCATCTGCCATTTACTCCATACAAAGTCAACACCCTGCCCTTCCATTTCTGCTGGAAGTTTTCTCTGATCTCCACTCTTTCCATCACTTTCAGCACCATCACCAGGTTTAGCTACTCATCACGGCTCAACAGAGCCAAGGCAGTAAGTTTCCAAGGTCTTCCTCCTGCCTCTAATGTCAGTTTCCCTTTCTGCTCCACTGTACCCAATCAACTAACCTACTCCCCATACTACTACTTACATAACTTATAAAACCCAGACCTGGTTTTGTCATTGTTCTGTTTAAAATCCTTGAATCTCCTCTCCCCAACCTCCCAAGCATGAAGCCGAAACTACTTAAATACTGCTTATTCTGGTTATAGCCTGTCTTTCACTTTCTCCTACTTCTGTGCCTTCCTTTTCTGGTGGTTTAAGCAACACTGAACATCTCTTCTTTCCATAACCCACAGGTATCTTCCCACCTCCATGCCCAAGTAAAGCTATTTAATCAACTTTCTTCTCCCTGAAAGACTTCTGCTCATTCTTTAAGGAACAAGTTTGAGTTCAAATGGACCTCCCATGAAGCTTTCACTGATCTCCTCTCCCTTATCCCATCCCACCCCTCCCTTATGCTCCAGTAACTCTTAGTATAAATCTCCCTTGTAACTGCCATTGTAGTTGTTTGTTATATTTGTCCCTCTTCAAGCTGTGAGCTCTTACGGGGCAGAGACTGTATCTGAATGCAGTTGGAATCAACCAATAGACACCTGTTGAACAACACAACTGAGGGTGTGGCTGTACTGGCACCTGGCAGCATTGATGTGGACAGATATAGGTAGATTAGGATAGACTAGTTTAGAAAGGTCTGCAATGGCTAAAAATTTTTTTTGATGTCTAGAGTATGCATAGCTATAGTTACGTAGAACTTTTTCTCCCCAACATTAAGGTTTACTTTCTTTTCTGGTCAGCCTTGAAACACTTAGAAATGACATGCTTTTTTTATCCTCTCCCCACATGAAGAAAGACTCTAATAAAGTCTTGTACAATTCTCCACCCTCTATAGACTGGGGGGAGCCTGCTTCACAGAGTATGTAGGAGTGACCTGGGGGGTATAAATGAGAATAAGCATTCTCTAACCCTGACAGTGGGGGATTCCAGGATGGGGAATAAGCTAAACTAGATCACTAGGAGGTCAGTGTCCAAAATTCAGATTAAATAACCAGGTCTTGCTTTAAACCTGGAAGGAGGCAGATTCACGTGTCAGAGTTGAGCCAAAAGTTTGGAAGGAAAGAGAGAAGGAGAACACCAGCAGAATGGTGGTGGGGGGGGACCTCCTAAAGGATTACCCTCAGATTCAGAAGGCATTTGAAGCCCAATGGAGTGCAGTGGTGTCTTAGTATGTTTTCTCTTGCTATAAGAGAACACCTGAGACTAGGTAATTTATAAAGGAAAGAAGTGTAGTTAGCTCATGGTTATGGAAACTGGAAGTTCAAGATGGCAGGTACATCTAGTGAGGCCTTAGTGCTGCAAGAGGGGGAAGGACAAGCAGCATCTGTGGCAAAGGCAAAACACGAAGGGCAGCCTCACTTTATGATGATCCACTCTCATGAGAGTAGTCATCTCTCCTAATGACCTATTCACCTTTAAAGGTCCTTTCATCCAACACTGCCAGAAAGATGATTGAATTTCAATAGGAGTTTTGGAGGGGGCAAATAATAGCAAGTGGATAGAACAGTGGAAGTAGATTTGCCAACAGGGTTGAGAGTGAATCAGAGGACAATGAACCATAATTGATCAATAAAGCTTCTGATGTCATTGCAAATACTTTTGTTTTGTGGCAAGGCCTTTTTGTGTTTGTTTTTACTTTTTTGTGGTATTTCAGTTAGAGAGATACACCTATGAGGGAGAAATTCAATTTTATTCTTTGGATGGGCTAAATGTGCACTTCAAATTGAAGGGAAAAGCCCTGCAGAGCCCTGCTAAATAAGGCAGGAATATATCACCCAAGGCATGAAGTCCCAGCTCAGTTGAAGACCATTAGGAGTCACCAAATATTTAATGTTAAATTAATTTCAAAGTCTATGCAATACAGTTATATCTTTAAGATAGACTAAAAGAAATTAAGGGGTGAGTCATTCCACTCACAAGATATTTTGAAAATCAGAATAGAAAATTCTTTTATGATGCAAGCTGCCCACATACATTTAAAAAGAGCTAGAAGTTAGGAAAACTGTAATAAGCAGAAGAATGACTAGAAACACATTATAGAAGTCAATTATATTCATCCCACATGTCCAGGAGTGATGAGCCACTCTCATAAAATCAAACAATTCAACAATTTGAAGCTCAGAGGGCTGCAGAAGCATTGATCCCAAGCTTGTGATTCAGGAGTATCATTCTGGCTTTTTTTAAAGTCTTCATTTTTTTCATTAATTTAATAATCACAGGCAGATTCCATTTCCTACTTGATAATTCTTTTCCTTTCCCTTTAAAACCATAATCAGGTTGGTCTGTGCTTTTCCTCCCAGGTTATTTGGCTGACTGAACTATGTTTGGGGCTGATCACACAATTTGTAGGGCAAATAGAAGGGGGATTTTGAAGGCTCCCAGGACCCCACCAGTGAATGCCTATATCAGAAAGCATGAGGCTTAGGAGCAATCACTGCTTTTATGATTGTTCACACACCTATGGATAGGCTGTTCAGCTGAGTAGTTCTGGTCCCTCTCATAGCCACTCATGCAGACTCAGTTGATGGGCAGGAGGGGGCTGGAGCCCACCTGAAGATCCTACTGGGCTGCTGGGATAGAAGGGTCTCTCCCTGACCACTAGCCTCGGGGCCTCTCTACTCACAGGCCTTTCCAGGTGATCATCAGTACAAGTGGTTCCTCCAGTAGGACAGTCAAACAGCTTGCCTGACATCTCCACTCCAAAAGTGCAAAAAGGAATTGGTCAGGCATTGTTAAGGCCCAGAACCAGCTGCATTGTCACTTCTGAAGAGTTTTGTAGTTTAGGTGAGTGACAAGCCAGCCTAGACCCCATATGGGAGGGTTTATAAAAGGATTTGTAAATACTGGGAGATGGAGTTCCTTGGTGCTATTTGTAGAAAAAAAAGACTGCCATAATGGGAAAACTTAAGACAGAACTTCATCTCACCTTCTAAACATTCTTCTTATAAAGATTCTATTCAGCAAGGTCAGTGGTGCACACCTGTAATCCCAGGATGTAGGGAGGCTGATGCAGAAGAATCATGACTTTGAGTCCTGCCTGGGCAACTTAGTGAGACACTGTCTCAAAATTAAAAATAAATAAATAAATAAATAAATAAATAAATAAATAAATAAATAAATGGGTCTAGGGATGTAACTTTCTGGGTTCAATCCCTAGCACTGAAATAAAAAGATTCTGTTTAATAATTCAACATTGTCCTAGGGTTGGGGCTATAGATCAAGGGTTGAGCACTTGCCTAATACAATGCACACATACACACACAAGAGTCAACATTCTAATACACTTAAGAATGTTTTTAGCAATACTCTGGAAAACACAAAGACAAGCAAGAGATCAAGGTGACAGTAACACTAACAGTCCACGACTTAGTCACCTTAGGAAACCAGGATTCTCTACCAAACATTTTAGGCCTAGCCCTACCCGGTCCACTTTTTACTTTACCACTCTTAAGAACTCTCTTTACAAGCTTCTGCAGGGATGGTTTTGTGCAGGGTTTGGAGCCCATGCCAACCAGATGGAGCCATAGAAATATCAGAACTTTCCTTTGAAATTGGATTCCAATCAACTGAGAAGCTGATGTTTAATTTTAGACTTTGAGATAGGCCACATTGTATTCCACCTCATCCCTTCATGAAAAATCACAACACAGTTAACAGTGGGCAGATGTTTTTTTTCACCTTAGAAAATATTTTTAGCTTTTTCAAAGCTGAAGCTGGGATTTTTTTTAAGTCAAAATATTTTCAGAATAAGTAGTCACATAGTCATGGTCAAATTTTAAAAGTTCAAAAGAAAACAACAAATCTCCCTTCCACAACTCTGTCCCTCAGACATGTAGTTTCTTTTTAACATTACCAGTTTGCTTAAATTTTCCTTTACTGGCACATTTTACATTTATCATTGGGTGCTTGTACCTGTACATGATGTATCTTGGTTCTTATTTTTTCCCGATTCCCTCTACTCCCTTCTTACCCTTTCCCTTCCCCTCCAACTTCCCTTACCCCTTTGGACCTTTTCTTCCTATTTCAAATTATCAGTTATTCATTTTAATTCTTTTAATCCATATTTACACATTCAGTTTCTCACACTAGAGAAACTATTCAGTATTTACACATGTGTCCTATTTATTTCACTTTAGAGTATGGCCTCAATACGCATCCATTTAGCTATAAATGTCTCTAGTTTCTCATTCTTTATGGCTGAGTAGTACTCCATTTTATAAAAAAACCTCATCTCCTTTATCCAGTTTCCAGTTGATGGGCACTTGGGCTGTTTCTAAGCTTTAGCTATTACAAACTATGCCTACTATGGTGCACGTATATTACTGTGGTATGATTCTTTAATTCTTTTGGGAAGATACCCAGCAGGGGAATAGCTGGGTCAAATGGGACCTCTAGCCCTAGTTCTCTGAGGTATCTCCACACTGATTTCCACAGTGGTTGCACCAGTCTACACTCCCACCAACAATGGAGAAGGGCTCCTTTCTCCCCACACCCCTGCCAGCATTTGTTATTGATTGATTTCTTGATAGCAGCCATTCTTTCTGGGGTGAGGTGGAATCTCAGTGTTGTTTTCATCTGCATCTCTCAAATGACAAATAACATTATTAGTTTATTTTTCTCTTCCAGAGATAGTATATGGAAAACAACCAAATATGCATATACATTCTTTCCCAGTTTTTATCCTAATGGATTCACACTCCATATCCTAATTTGTACCTTGTTTTTCTCATGTAATAATTTTGGACATTTTTGTGCATTAATAGAGTTTCCTTTTTATCACTGCATGATATTCCATTGCATGCATCTACTGTAATGTATTTAAACAATTTCTTGCTCATAGGCACTTAGTCACTTCTTAATGTTTTACTACAATTAACAAGGGTACTACATTAGTTTTTTTCTTCACTATAATGAATTGCCTGAAGCTGGATACTTAGGCAGAAAGTGGTTTATTTAACTCACTGTTTTAGAGCCCGAATGTCCAAGACCACTCAATCTCATTGGTTAGGCTGCTGTTGAATGTCTAATGGCATAAGATACCTCTGAGGAAGGGATCACACCATAGGACAGGAAACCCGAGTTTCCTCTCAGCAGTCAGGCTTGTGTTTTAACAACTTGCTCTTATTAGAAGTCATATAACTAGTGTAATCCCTTCCAAGGCAGCACCACCAGCAAAACCTAGCACCATCTCACTAGGCCTCACCTCTTAAACGTCCCTCCACTTCTCATGTGGCCATACTGAGGACCATACCTCCAACACAGGAACCCTTGGGGACCAGCCACATCCAAACCTGGAAGACACAATGAATAAAGGCGTGTATGCATCATTTCATACTTGTGTGAGTTTATCTGTGGGATAAATTCCTAGAGTTGAATTTCTGTATCAAAAAGTGAAGCTAGGGCCAGGGATGTAGCTCAGTGGTGCTGTGCCTGCCTGGCAAGCACAAGGTCCTAAGTCCGATCCCCGGTATCAAAAAATAAATTAATTAAAAAGTAAAACCACTGGTAGTAATTGGATAGATATTGCCAAATTGCCACACAAAGATGTTATACTAATTTACACACCCACAGATAATCCACATTTGACCCTTGCTAATATTTTCCTTTTTTAAAAAACTTTTTCTATTTAATAAGGTAGAAGTATTATTTCAATGCAGTTTTTTGTTTGTTTGTTTTGCTTTGTTTTTGTTTTGGTACTGGGGATCAAACTTGGGACTTTGCACTTGTGAGGCAGGGGGTGGCACAGCTGAGCTAAATCCCTGGCCCTCAATGTGTTTTCTAATGTCTCTTATCATGAGTGAAATGATCACCCATTCTTATGTCCAAGTATCATCTGTATTTCCTTTTTGTATGAACTATGTGTTTAACATAGTTTTATTTTTATTTTGATTATCAAATTTTTCCTTTTTATTTGGAGGAACTTTTAAAAAATAAATAAATTTTGTTTGTTTATTTTTTATTAGTACATGTTTGCCATACATACTGATCACATACATCATAGGGAATTTGTACCTGTACATAATAAGTTTTCTCTTTTTTCCCCATCCCCCTCCTCTCCCTTCAACCCTTCTCCCTCTCCCCATTTACAAAAGCTTTGTTTCCATTTTTCCCTTCCATTCTCTGTTTTTAAATCCCATTTTCCTTCCTTCCCTTCTTTTTGTTGTACTGGAGATTGAACCCAGGACTACATCCCTGGCTGTTTTTATTTTTTATTTTGAGAAAGAATCTCCCTAAGTTGGGCATGTAGGACTTGAACTTGTGATCCTCCCGCCTCAGCCTTCCCAAATGCTGCGGTTACAGGCATGTACCACCATGCCTGACCAAGAACTTTTTAATATATGCAAGAAGTTAGTCCTTTGACTCATATGAATTGTAAATATTTTTTCATATAATCATTTGTCTTTCTGCTTCATATAAAATAATAGTATCAAGCAGATAATATTCTATTTTTATGTTGCAAATACACTAATGTGAGGTTTTCACATCATGTTTATAATGACTTCCCCGTTCAAAGGGGGAAAATTAATTTGTTACTTATAGTAATTTCATGGCTTCACTTTTTACCTTTAAGTCTTTGAGTGATATTGAATTTATTTTAGTGCAAAGTTTGAGGCATGTAATGAACTCATTTTTCTTCCACATGTCTACCCAGATGTCTCAACACTATTTATTAATAATCCATCTTATCCTCACTGATTTGAGGTACCATCTCTATGACACTAATCTTCCCATTCTACATATATTATGCTTTGTTATTGTTCAAGCCTTTAAAAAATTTTTTCTCTCAAAATGATTTGAACATGTTTCTTCTTATAGTGCCTATATGATTCTTGATTTTTACCCCCAGATATTTTTCTTTTCTTGGTTATATTATCTTTATAGATAATTAACTTTTCTCACATTAGAATTTATTAACAATCTAATGATCCTATCTTTTCACTTGTTTTGTTTATTTGTATAAAGACTATTGTAGGTACTGGAAAGCCTGAGGCAAGAGGATCACAAATTTGATTCCAGCTTGGGCAGATTAGTGAGACTGTTTCATAAAAAGAGGATCAATTGTGGGTATAGCTCAGTAGTAAAGCATCCCTAGTTTGAATCTCTACTAAGAAAAAGGCTACTGATTTTTTGTATATTAATTTTCTGGAGGAATGCACCTTCACCTTAAGGGGCTTAAGGGATCTAGGGATGCAGAAAGATGAGAGAGAGTGGTGGGGAAGGGGAAGGGGAAGTGAAAAGAATCAGGATACCAGGTGTGTGCTGGGAGCGCTGTGCTGTAGATCACTATGGCCAGGCCTAACTCTCCTCTTCCCTGATGAGGCAGGGCCTCTCATGAGGAACACACATCTTGTTCTTCTCCTGCTGAGAATGAGGCAGGGCCCAGGGGGAGGAGAACAGGCGACAAGAGGGCGTGGTGGAGCAAGGCCTGGCTGAGAAGAGGACTGTCTTTCTCCCTGCCCATTCGCCAGAAAACCATCAAGCATGGTGTCCTGCAGACCTGAGCTACTCTCCTGGCTCCTGTTATATACCAGCCCCTTTTACCTCCCCCTGCACTTCTCTTCTGTCATTTCTCACTTTGTGGACCCTTCAGCCACACAGGCTGTGACATATGTGCAAGTACCAATTCCCCACAGTGAATATATTCATTACATATCACAAATACATACCAATAAAAACTTTAAAATTAAAAAAATTCACAAGTTTCCAAAGGAAATGAACATTTCAAAGCTAAGAATTACGATGTACACCAGGAGGCAAATTACCAGGATGTGACAAATTACCCAAATAGACTAATAGTTGGGTATTGTATTTATTAGACATTATATACAATAAATATGTTTAGTATATTTGGAAAGTAAAAATCAAACTTGTACATGTCTTCAGGGAACAGAAGCCACAAAGACTAATCAAGAAGCTTTGAAAATGAAGCAAAGAGAAATCCTAGAAATTAAAATGTAATAATTAAAATACAAAGTTTAATGGATAAAATTAAGAGCAGATTAGAATTAGCTGAAGAGAAAATTAACTGGCATGAAAGATAAGAAAATATTACCCAGAATTCCAGCCAGAAAGACACACACACACACACACACACACACACACATACACACACACAGTGGTATCTTGGTTCACGAACTTGATTCTTTCCACGATTCTGGTCACAAAGCAAACTGGATGAGAAATGAGTCAAATTCAATAGTTACATTCAATATTGCCTTTACAGGGAAATTTGATGTGGTTCTTGTCCAGTTCAGTTTGTGACTAGAATCATGGAGAGAACTGAGTTCATGAACTGAGGTATATATTTAAGAAGATATATACATGGATATATAAGAAGATATATACATACACATAGCTGGGAAGAGTAGCACAACTCTGGGACACTGGTGTAGGGGAATCCTTGTTTGAGCCTAACCCAGGCAACTTAACAACTTAGTAAGTCCTAGTTTTGAAATAAAAAATAAAAACTGACTGCAGATATAGCTCATTACAAAGGCCCTGAGTTCAGTCTCCAATACCAGGAAAAAAAGAAGGCTATATACAAATATCGATTAAAAAATATGGTGTATGTTTAAATTTATTACAGTAAAAGACATATTGCTATTAACCTTCAAAATATTCCCCCTTGCTTTGAAAACACATCCCATTGTTCTTGCCACTTCCTGGAGCAGTTCTGGAAGTCCTCTTTTACGAGTGTCTTTACAAGGTGTGATCAAAAATATGGTGGATGCTGTTGCCAACTGCCACCCAACAGAAAGGCAGGATTGTAAAACATTACAGTGCATCCTCATTCACCTTATTCACTGGATCTGGCACAGTGCAATTTCTAGCTCTTCCTCAAAGTCCAAATGATCACGAAAGGTAAACATTTTTAATCATTCAGGACATGGAGACATCCATGACAGTGCAACTAAAGGCAATATCCACAGGTTTTCTTTTAGGTTGCTGATGAGACTGTAAATTTGAAAACAGTGTGGCATTATCTCTTAAATTGAATGCTAATCTATTTGTGAGGCAACAATCCATCCTAGATTTACACAGAAGAACAATTCTTGCCTAGGTACAGGAGACATAAACAATGTTCAGCACAACATGATTTAGCAAAAACATGGAAATAATCCCAACTGTTATCAGTAAGAGAATAGATGAATAAACTACGGTATAATCACACAAAGAGAAAGTATGTGACAGTCAGAGCAAATGAATTACAGTAGCATGCAACTAACTGGAAAAGTTTCATCTCAAAAGAGTACAATGCAGAGTTAAAGGCAAAGTCCTCCACAAGATTCCCCTCATTTCAGATGCCAGCTTTCAGGGGTCTCTAGGTCAGTTGCACTTTTGAGGGATCCTATGCCTCCTTTGGGTTTGATAGTTCATTAGAATGACTCGCAGAATTCCAGGAATCACTCTACACATTATTGCAGTTTTATTGTAAAAGATACACGTAGAGAAGACCAGCCAAAGAGATGCACATGACAAGATCTGTGCCTCCTCCTCATGGAATCAGGATGTGCCTCTCCCTGCTGATATTCCAATTAGCAACTAAAAACCAGAAAGCTTTCTGAACTTCCACCCAGAGTACTTGGGCAGGGAGCAGGGAGGCTTCATTAGTAGACATGAATGATTAAATCACTGGACACACAATTAAACTAAATCTCTAGCCTTCTCCCCCTCCCTGCAGTCCAGATTAGTTCTAAATCTAATCTCCTGGTTGGTCTTTCTGGTGACCATCCTGAGTCATCTCATTAGCATAACCAAGATACTCCTGGTACTCAGGAAATTCCAAGATTTTCTAAAGCTCTGGTCCATAACCCAGGACAAAGACCAGGCAAATTCTTTATCATACAACTCCTTAATAAAACTTTGGCACACAAATATCTGTCTTGGGATCAGTTTCCAGGAAATCTGGCCTAAGACAGAGTTGTTGCAATCGGTGATTTTAGGAAATGAGAGTGATCATTCAATTCCTGATGTGTTGTATGCAGTGGAAAGGAGGGAACTCACTGGCTCACCCTTCAGTGGGTTGGCTCTGCCCAAACAAGCTAGGCTAGTACCTGTGTTGGTCACCAGGCACAATGCTGACAGCACAGTGACAGCATTCTACCTTGGAAGGGCTTGCTACTCAGAACAGCTTTTGGGCCTGCGATGGTCTCCAGTTGATTATTTTTAGCTACTAAGTATGGACACACATTGCTTAATGACAAGGACGTGCTGGAGAAATGCATGCACCATTAGGTGATTTCATTGCTGTGCAAATATCGTTGCCTGTACTTACACAAAACTAGATGGTCAAGGTCAATCACTTGACTATATTTTATTTGTGCCATCAAGAGCCTCAGTAAACACAAGATAGATGAGCTGTTGCTGATGTCACACAGCAGTGTTTTGCAAAAAATACTAATAAGTAGAAGTACATTCTGAAATAAGAACAAAAGCCAGGCACAGCGGCATGTGGCTGGAATCCCAGTTACTCAGGGACTATGCACCCTTATTTTTTCCATTAGGATATTATAAAATAAGCTGGTGGGGTGGAGCACACCTGCAATCCTAGATACTTTGGGTGGCTGAAGAATGAGGATCACAAGTTTGAGGCCAGCCTGGGCAATTTGGTAACTTAGCATTACGGCTTGTGTTTAGATGTCCCCCCCCCCAAAGCTTCATGCAGCCATAGGTGCAAACAGATCCAGAAGTGGCTGGATCTAGAGTGTGTGATGCTGGGATTGATTCATGGTGCAATGCTAGGATTAAGGGCACTAGGATTAAAGATGTGTGATTATTAATTAGTCCACTGATTGGTTTGACACCCACCCTAAGCCAGGTAGCCTAGATAGAATATAAAAGGGACCAAAAGAAGCTACTGTTGTCACTTGCTGGTTGCTACTTCACTGCTGGCTGCTTTCTGCCTGCCCTGCTTTGCCGTGGACCATTTCTCCTCTGTGATGCTCTTCTCCCGTGCCACCCTGCCTTGGAGTCAGTTGACTATGGACTGAAACCTCTACAAACTGTGAAAAATAAACCTTTCCTTCTTTTACTTATGGGTGTTAGGTATTGTCTCAGCAATGAGAAAAGTAACTAAGACAGTGAGACTTTGTCTCAAAATAAAATATAAAAGAGTTGGGGGTTGTAGCCCAGTGCAGTGGCCCTGGGTTCAATCTCCAGTATTGTAAACAAAATTTAAAATAAAATTATAAATGCTGTCTATATGTTGTAGTCAGCAGGATTTGGCAAGGAAAACATTAAATACAGGACACATAACTTATAAGATTATTCTATGATAATTACCCAAAAACTTGAATGCAAAGGAGTATAAGAGATTAACCGCACACTAGAAGCCCAAAGGATTCAGCTGAGGGCCTAGATCCCAGGAGTTTCCCACACAAGTCCGGCTAAAGGCTTAAAGTCCAAGGCAATGTCTTCCTCAAGTCTAACCAGTGGCCTAGAGCCCACAGCAATGTCTCATGCTTGTCCATATTGAGGATCTGCACCTGGAAGGCCCAAAGGCCAGTGATGGAACCCAGAAAACCTACACCAGTGAGATGAAGGATTTGTGCCACCAAGCTGAGGAATCCACATTGGAGCCAGGAAGTGATGCTCACAGTGAAGATCACAGCTCCCCTGATGAAAACAGCAGCCATTCCCAGTGACAGTGAGGCCCTGAGCTCCTCTTCTGATGAGAACAGCCTAGTTCACATCAAGAATACCATCCGCAGCAAGCTTCTCTGAGAAAATCAACAGGCCAAGATCTTCCCCTCCAGTTCTCTTTTTATGGCTATTGGTAACGATCTTCAGATGGATCCTCCACACCTAGACTAGGCTGATTCAGTTCAGCTGGGCATTACAAGTTGAACATTAGTCAATCCACCACACTATAGAAAGTTAAGTATCACAGAGATGTATTTAGTAAAAGAAATCTCTGTCATTTCCTCCCTTTTATTCAATACCCCTTCCCTTCTTCCTCCTGAGAAGTGTCCCATCCTTCAACTCCTTAATGTCAATAGACAAAATTACAACAAATTCACCTTAAAGATCCTACTTGGCCATTATTCGTGATTCTAGAATTAGGTAACACCTCACTACATAGAATAGAATAAATGTTTCCAATGACCTGAGCAGAGAAGGTGGGATATATAATCTGAGAGACCTGAGGAAAGTAGAGACAGAGAATGAAAAGCACATTAGTTATTTCAAAGTAACTTTCCTTGTAAAGGTTAAAGCAGAGGTTAAACTTTCTTATCACACCAGCTAAACCTAGCTGTTGAGGGATTTGGCTATTATCTCTCACTCTCTCTCTCTCTTTTTTTGTCTTTTTTTGGTACTGGGGATCAAACTCAGGTCCTTGTGCTTGCAAGGCAGGCAGCGGAACCACTGAGCTAAATCCTCGGCCCTCTCTCACTCTCTTGACATCTCAGATACAAATATAAACACTTTACTTGCAACTTGGTGATTCAGAACTTCTCATGAATGACTCCACTTTGGTCCAGCAAGTTGGGCCTAGTGGAGGAGCTAAGTCTAAACCAATGGGCTCCTATAAATTTTACTCAATGAAAAACATAACCCCTTCACCCCCAAGATCTGCTGTTCTCTTCTTTGGTCTCTCCATTCAAGGCATGTTAATTGGTTCACAGTGAAAATCCTTTCCTGTGGTTTTTGGAATGGAATTAACTTCTCTGTGTGGCTGGAGATGGAGACATAAAATTTGCTAAATTTGGTGGCCAGACTTCTTGTCCTGATGAGAGGATAAGTGGAGGCTCCCAATCAGAATTTTAAAAAAGCAATAATGAAGTAGATACACATGGAGAAACAGATAAGTGAAATGAAGAGAGAGGATCCCATGGAGGTTTTTTTATACAAATGACAGAGCACGATACAAGTTGTTTTTACACTTTTTTCTCCCTTCATTTAACAATGTATCTTGGAGATCTTTCCATTTCCTTCTTTACAAAGGTACTTTGTTCTTTTCAATTTCTTCCTGATAATTAATAGTTGGAATGTTCCACAGTTTAACTATTTTTAAACAATAGGCAGATAGTTCTCAAATTTTTGTTGTTTGAGACAGTGCTTTAATTAATGTCCTTGTACAAGTGTGCATTTTTTTTTTTTAGGAAAGAGTCTCAGAAGAGGAATAGTTACTCCCATTCTTCCAAATGCTCCAGTATTTCTAAGATAAAATTTAAGCTTCTCACAAGGGCAGACAACATCCTACCCCCATTTTTCATCACTCCCAATATCTGCTCTACTCTTCTGCAACACAAATTGATTGATGCTTCCTCCACATGCACCGTCCTTTTTCTTGGTCTATGCCTTTCTTTGCTTTCTGAGCCTGGAATATACTCTTAACCTCTCTCTGCTTAGTCAACTACTATTCATTCTTTGTCACTTAGTTCAGCTATCAAATCCTGTGGAGAACTGCTCTATTTCATTATCATCAATACGCGTGCCACATGGATTGGTTAACTTACACTCCTGCTTCCTTCCATGGATTAGGAGTTCCTCCAGCTCAGGGACTGAAGGTAGTACTTATGTCTTATTGTTTTACCTGAAATGTTTGGCAAACTCTCTGGAACACTGCATGTGATCAGTTACGGCAGAGCAAATGAAGGACTATACTCAGATTTATTGCTCTTAAACCTTCAACTATATGCATGTTTGTTATTTTTGAAAGTTAATAGATCTGTTAGGTTCCTTTTTCTCTAATTATAATAACAATACTATAATACACATAGACTTACACACACTACACATCATAGCTTATAGATACTTGTTATAGTTTGTATCTAAATGTTGTCCAAACACGCATGAATTAAAGGCTTGGTCCCCATAGTGGTTCTATTGGGAGTAGGTGAAATGTTTGAGAGGTGTAGCCTAGTGGGAGGTTTTTAGGTTATTGGGAGGTGTACTTCTGAAGGGGACTGAAGGACCCTACAACCTCCCCAGTATGTTTTGGTCTATCAAGTGTTCTCTCCATGATGTAATACCTCTCCCTAGGCCCAAAGCAATGAGACCAATCAATCTTGGACTGTGAGCCAAAATAATCTTTTATTTCTTTATAAATTGGTTAACTCAGGTATTTTATGACAGAAAGCTGGGTAACAATATCCATTATAGTCATGTAAAAATTTCACATAAATCTTCTCCATATTATCACACTGATTAATGAACTATGTTCAGTTATTTGGTCCTTAGAGGCTGTTGGGAAAAAAATGCCATGGCCAGCCTACAGTCAAGGAATGGGTAGTGTGGGGAGAGCAAATAACTGATGAGCTAACAGTAGGGTCAAGAGAAGTGCCACATGCTCACACAAGTTTTGAGCTCACACATAAGTCTTTTCTGTCCTGACAAAACTGGTTAGCCTTTGCAACAACACATGAAGGTATTGCCCTTGTAATTAAATTTCCGAGCATTGGTATCCACACAGTATACTGCTGAAAAACTTTCAAAGTAATATCATAAGCCAAGACATCACCTTCTCACAACTGGCTGACACACTGAAAAGCAAGGATGCACAGGCATCCTGATGTTCTTTAAAAGAAAAAGAAAGGCATATCCAACAGGCTGGGATACCTATCTGACACAGAGATAAGGCCTCAGAGCTTATAGTTTCTGAGATATTCAAATGAAAACATTCTTTTCTCTTGTCTATCAGAATCTGGCTCCTGTTATGCAGAATGCTGAATTAAATTTTTTAAATTTGATTTAATTTCTTGGTAAATAACTTCCTCCAAATATGCATCTCAGACACAAAAAACAGTTATTTTCTATATTAACAAGTGTTTTGCAATAGATAAATGTCCAATGCTGTACAGAATATTATACAATGACTATATTGTTTTAATTTTGTATTTTCTTCTATTTATCAGGTTAATTAGTTGAAGCCTGCATTCTTGAGTCAAGAATAACAGCCAAGGCTATTATTTACAGGGTCCTTTGCTTGCTCAAGCCTTGGGCTAGATGGTTTACTAAACCATCTCTAGTCCTTGTGGTTCTGAAGGAGAGGCACTTTCATTCCCATTTCACAATACTGAGTGGAAAAGAGATTAAAACTCAAGGTCACATAGCTTAAAAAACAATTTTTTAAAGCCAGTTCTGAAAACTAGGACTTCATGAACTGAAAGTCTATCCTCTTTTCCTAGCCAGCCTCTCATAAATGTTTTTAATTCATGAAAGAGGTTGTTCACTCCAGCTCCCTGGTGTAAGAGTCAAGACTCACAGATTTAAACCTAGTTGGGAATTCCAAACATACTTTCATTTATTGCTGCTATAATCAAAGAAAGAGCTTTCACTTAAATATTAAGGTTTGAGGGTAGTAGCATAAATAGGAACAGTTAATGAATATTCTAATTGTTCCTCAAGCCACACTTGCATTAGCCTACACTGAACTTTTAGCTGGTCATGTTCCCCAAGTGCTATCATCACACTCTATATAAGTTACATCTAAATTAAGCTAATTTTCCAGCAATAACTACCCATGGTTAAATGTTACCCCTAAGGAGTATATAATGTTCAGTACAAGAAAAAACCCCACAAAGTCACCTCCTGGAATTGCCTGTACTTTTCTTTTCACCATTGAGATATACTAAGCTGCATCAAACACTAGATTATACCCATATCAAGAGGAGTGTGCAAATTTTATATTTCCTCCAGAGTCAGTTTCATTAATTTGTCTTCCAAGGTACTTCTTAGAAGTTGTCAAATTTATTTTAAAGCAGATTTTTGAAATATGCTTTCTATATCCTTTTAAATTCTGTAAAATCTGTGGTAATGTCTCCTAGATCTTGATATTGTAATTTAAAAAATGTATAATCAATATTGTGTAACAGGAAGTAAAGGTCTAAAGGAGCAGGGGAAGTGGGAGGGGTAGGGGAAAGGATAAAAGGGAAAAGAAAAAATATGAGAAAAGGAAAAAAATGGAAACAAAGTCTTTGCAAATAGGGAAGGGTGGAGGGGGTGAAGGGAGGGCAAGGGAAGGGGGGAAAAAAAAGAACCAAGAAACTCATGTAATGGTCTTTATCCAAATATAACAAATTTCAACAATCAATTTCAAAATGGCTTTAGGTTAATATTTAATCAACTAAAGTTGAAACCAAACCCCATTAAACATCTGAACTCTGTTTATGAACTTACTGTATTCAATTTCTTTTATAAGCCCTTCAAATGTCTGCGTCTTAGCCAAGATTTTCTTCAGGTTTTATAAATTTAACAAATGAAATTTCTAACTCAAATAAATTTCAAGGTATCTTAAACATTATAAACGACATACACACAAAGATTATGTGAATTTTCTTAAACTTGTCATGAGTAATAACACTATGGGTTTTATTTACTCCATCACCTCTAACTCAATTCTAACACTGCCTAGAGTTTAAAGCCCTTTAGCTTCATGAGCTGGGGTCCTAGGCAAATTACAGGAACTTAGATTACCATGTTGGAGAAACAAAAGGGACTTTTTCACTAGAGGTCCAAGACCAGGAAAAGAAACATGGAGGTCATTGCACAGCCTACCTATTGTCCTCACCTAACCATACACACAGGTATTCATTTTTATAGTTGCAATAATGAAGGAAAGTCCTTCCTCTTTGTTGGTTTTACTATTGTGTTCTGGGGGTCAAGATATGCCATTACCTAATTATTTCACCTACACTTATCTTCACTGAGTCTAACTGATCTCAGTAGTCTTTTTACTATCTGCTTGAATTATGCTTTTATAAGAAGTTTCATTTTAGCTATCCTGTCTGACAGGGCACAAATTC
This sequence comes from Heterocephalus glaber, assembly GCF_000247695.1. The sequence continues at coordinate 6,246,089 of NW_004624839.1, forward strand.
TTTATTTACATATTGGGTCTCCTAGATCTTCATCTGGCCCCTTCTTCCTAGAACACCTGTGTGTCTTCAGAGGAAGAGTAAGGCAGCTGTTGGGAGTCTTTTTTGTAAGGGCATTAATACCATTCACAATGGCTGAGCCTCCATGACCTAATCACCTGTCAAAGGCTCCACATTCTAATACCATGATGTTGTGACTAGATTTCAGCATATGAATTTTGGTGAGACACAAACAGACTATCATATGCTTCAATGGATCAGGCAATCAGAAAAGGTTATACTGTAGATAAAAGCCCATTCACAGGCATTGAGCTTCCAATCAGCTGTTAGTGTTGAGTGAGCAACCAATCAGCCTTTAGTGTTGAGTGAGCAACCAAGGATTCCCACAGATATAAAGAAAATCTCTGAAGTGAAATTCAAAGACTAAAATAAACAGAAAATACAACAGAAGAAAATATAAAGAAAACTTTTATTAATATCTTCACAGAGAAAAGCATCTTTGAAACAATCAAGATGGAATTTTTTTCTTTTTTTGAAAATTCTTTTATTGGTACATTTTAGGTATACAATACATTTACATTTCTCATTGGGAACTTGTACCTTTACATGATGTATCTTGGTTCTTATGTTTTCCCCATTCCCAGCCCTCCCTTCACCGCCTCCACCCTTCCCTATTTACAAAGACTTTGTTTCCATTTTTTCCATTTATCTTAATTTTTCCTTTCCCTTCTTTCCTTTCCTTTCCCCTACCCCTCCCACTTCCCCTACCTTTTTGGACCTTTTCTTCCTATTTTGCATTATCAATTATTCATTTTAATCATTGGTACATTGTAGGTATACAATATAATGACCTTCATCATTGGAAATTTGCACCTTTCCTTAATCTCTCTTGGTTCTTACTTTTCCCCCTTCCCCTGCCCTCCCTTCAACTTCCCCATCCCTCCCTATTTACAAAGACTTTGTTTCCTTTTTTCATTTTCTCATATTATGGAATTTTTTTCTTAAAAAGAAGGAAATATCTAAGTATTGAAAGAAAACTCTTGGACTGGGATTTCAGCTCAGTGGCATCACTCCTGCCTTGCAAGCGCAAGGTCCTCAGTTCAGTCCCTGGTACGGCAAAAAGAAAAAAAAGAAAAGCTCTTGAAAGCTGAACATAGAAAGAAATATTACCTATGAGAAAGTTTGGAAAATAACAATAGGAAATCTCCCAGAATGTAGTACTCCAGCAAAATAAAGGAATAAAGCAGAAACAATAGAATCCAGGCAGAAAGAACACTAACACAGAAGGCATAAAGGAAATCCCTAAGACAGTGGTGAAAAGATTCCAAAACAGTAGGCTTAGAGAGAAGTCAGTTAAGATTCAAGTAGGTCAAATGGCTTCGGAGGTTTTTTCCTCAAAAAGTGAAAACTGGGGCTGGGTATTTAGCTCAATGTTTCAGCTACCTGCTTTGCAAGCATAAGATCCCAAGTTCCATCTCCGGTACCAAAAAAAAAAAAAAGTGAAAAGTGACATTGCCAAAAGTTCTGAACACACAATCAGTAGAGATACACAACTGAGGCAGAGTTGGGGTGAGTTAGTGGCAAGTATTTAGAAAACAATATTTTCACTTCAGGGAAAGTGGGAGGCTATACAGAAAAGACAAAGCAGTTATACTGTATATACTGTATATGGTGTATATATAACATAGCAGTGGAAGTCTCTCATGACCAGAATACATACCTAGAATCTGAAAATTAATTGAATTAAATACTGGTATAGCAACACTAGGTGGATTTGGAGAGCTAAAATATGTGTTTGTATGTGTGTGTGTGTGTGTGTGAGTGTGTGTGTGTAAAAGTAAAAAAAGAAACTAATTCTTGAATGAAATAATCCTTTTAAATAAAGGAATGTTAAATTTCCAAGTTAGGACATTTTCCAGTTATCCTTCTGCTGTTGGCTGCTAGTTTGAATCCATTGAAGTCCATGAACACTCTCTATATGATTCCATTCTTTTCAATTCATTGAGGTGTTTTATGACCCAAGATATTATCTATCTTGGCATATGTTCTTTGGAACTTGAAAAAGTATATATTCTGTTGTTTGGTGCAATGTTCTCTATGTGTTGATTAGATTCTGTATGATGGTATTGTTGAGCTCTATCTCTGCAAATTTTCTGTCTTATTTTAATTGAAGTCTGCAACTTTAATTGTGGCTTTTTTATTTTGGTTTAATAATTGTTTTGTTAATAAAAATTGTTTAATTGTTAAGAAATATTTTGCACCTTTGTTATTACATACTTAGGATTGCTCTGTCTCTGTCTCTGATAATTTTCTTTATTCCCAAGTTCTTTTTTGTTTTTGTTTTTGGTACCAGGGATCGAACTCGGGTTCTTGTGCTTGTGCAGCAGGCAGCGAAACCACTGAGCTAAATCCCTGGCCCCTAAGTTCTTTTTATGTGATAGTAATGTAGACACTTTTTGGATTAATGTTTGCATGATACATCTGTTAATTTAAATTTATATCATATTTTAAATTTTAAACATTTAAAAATTTTTACCTTATTTTAAATCTGCCTATAATAGAAAGTGAGTTTTTTATATATAGAATTGTTTTTAAATTCACTTTGCCAACCTTCATCTTTTAATTAGTGTTTTCAGATAATTTACATTTCGTGCAATTATTGACATGTTAATGCTTACGTTTGCTATTTATTTTTTTTTCCTGTTTTCTGACTTTACATTTATCTTTTCATGCTTCCTATGGGTTACTTGGACTTTTTCAGAATTCCATTTCAATTTATCTTTAGTGTTCATAGCATTTTTGTTTAGTTTTTAAACATTGGTCTAGGAATTATAGCCTATACTGGGCCTCACTGATACACCTCTCCAGCTGTGAGGAAGAGTAGTGCCTAGTAACTATTCTCCATGTGCCTCAGCTGACACCACTGGATGGGTGTAACCTCCTAACTGCTGGCTGGTGGTGGAAGTTCTGACCTCCAGACACCATTTGAGTGTGTAGCGTAGTGGCTTATTACTGTCAAATGAGGATGCAAATCCAGGCTTCCCGTGTAGTTTCCCTTGAAACTACTGGGGAGCTCTCTGCAGGTCGGCCGGGCAGCCTGAGGCTCCTCGGCTGTGTTCTCGTTCCTGTCCACGGCACTGGCACAGTGGGGTCCCGGGAGTGGCTTGGAGCCCCGCCTGCATCCGGTACTCCTCTTAGCCGCCCGGGCTCCTGCAAGGCCCAATTCCATACCCCACCCCTCGCCTTATGGCTCTTCTGCTACCTGGTCCCTCACTACAGAGGCACAGGGGATTATACTTCACATAGTTAAATGCGATACATTAATAACTACCACAAATTGTCATTTCTTAAACTGCTCTTGATGCTATGGTATTGCTGATTGTAACATTTGGCCTAACATGTTGTGATTGATCTAATCAGTTTTCCTTCCTGGTATAAGGAAAATAAAATAATCTCAGAGTCATTAGAGCCTCAAAACCTAAACACAAGCCATATCTGGAAG
>NW_004624839.1:6277079-6289048 GCF_000247695.1 Heterocephalus glaber
AATGAACAGACATTTCTCAAAGAAGTAAAAGCAGCAAATAAATATATGAAAAAATGTTCAACATCACTGGTTATTCAAGAGATGCAGATGAAAACAACACTGAGATTCCATCTCACCCCAGAAAGAATGGCTGCTATTAGAAATCATCCAATAAATGCTGGCTGGGGTGTGGGGAGAAAGGAACCCTTCTCCACTGCTGGTGGAAGTGCAGACTGTTGCAACCACTGTGGAAATCAATATGGAGATACCTCACAGAACAAGGCTTAGAGGTCCCATTTGACCCAGCTATCCCCCTGCTGGGTATCTTCACAAAAGAATTAAGAGAATCTTACCACAGTGATATATGTGCGCCCATGTTTATAGCTGCACAATTCATAATAGTGAAAGCTTTAACACAAGCTTTTAAGTGAGTGATGTTTAAAAATATTAAATAAATCAAATGTGTAGGAATGACAGTGCTCAAAATTACTGAGGTTTGGAAAACATTTCTGTATGTAAGTGGATGATATCTAAGTGTTATCTTCTCTCTCCTCTCTAAGGACCACAGACTGAGCTTCTCTTGCACTTACTTCACCTGTCTTGCCTCTTTAGTTTGGCTTGCTCCTCTCTTTACCTGACATACTCCTATTGCTCAGAATCAATTACAATAGCACACTTTTCTTCAGGCCTGCTGTCTTCCAATCCAAGGTAGCAATGGTTCCAAAATCCAGGTCTAGCAAAGGCGGTGTCTGCAGAGTGTCCAAGTGTCATAAAATAGAATGGCTTCCAAACCAGGTATTTTCCCAGGATCTTCTCCCTGTCTCCGCATGCACCCACAGTCACTCCTCCTGTGCTAATGACATGCTACCCCCAGCGAGGAAAATGGATTCCTGCTCCAAAGAGAGAACATAGTGCCATCTTCCAATCACAAGCCTCTTTTTCTCCAGTGGAATCACTGAATAGCTTCTGCTGTCTGTACCACAGTAAGGCAGAGATACAGAGCTACATGGAGTAATCCCTCACAGCTGCAGTAAGTACCGCCAGATAGCAGTCTGCCAGTGTTGATGTGGGCCTGTCCTCCAGGTTCCTTTCAATGGAGCTAAAGAGCATTCCTTGTTCAGAGAAATGAACCAAAAATGGGTTCTTCTGTCATTTTCCCATCAAAACATCCTTGCAGGAATATAGTGCAACACCTGACTTACAGTATCTCATACCAATGACAGCCCCCTTTGTATAGGGCTGAGATTTGCTTCAGTCCCTGTTCTGATGGCTTCCATTCTTGACCAGTGCCAAGGTGACCCTCTAATGAGACAGCCAATCAAATACCAGAACACTGAAGAAGTTAGCAACCCACTGGACATGAACAGTAGCCCGAGCATCAGCATCAGAGCTTTCTTATCACAATGGACAAGACTCAAGGTAGAGGACTGATCAGTCCATTTCAAATGAAATACAACTGGGCACTATTGTCTCTATACGCCCAGGGTTTGGGAGCATATGCTAACTGGTGTGCTGAGAAGTGTTTAACAATAGGCCCTGAGTGGGGAGAACCCATCTTTTTTAGCCTTTGTCAATTTGTGTAGTGTAAATACCATCATTACAGCCCAATTCAAGATACCAGAATGATGTCAACTGACTCATAAAATTCCTGAAAATTTAACCATTAACTCTTGCAAAGCTGTTCCAGCCTGCTACAGCATACTGTTATGGCTTGTGTCCCCCTAAAGCCTCATGTGGTCATAGGTGGGGCTTTTCACAGATGGCTGGATCTAGTGTATGATGCTGGGATGGAGGGTGTGTGGTTACTAAATTAGTCCACTGATTGGTTTGGCATAATTCTGGGTAGGATTAAGGGTGCCCCACCTTGGGTGCGAGTGCTATCCACTCTAAGGGTGTGTAGACTGGATAAGATATAAGGGAAAGAAAGAGAGTCCCTGCTTGTAGCCTTCTTCTCTGCCATGAGCTGTTTCTCCTCTTCAATGCCCCTCTCCCATGCTGCCCTGCCTTGGAGCCAGCTATGAACTGAAGCCTCTACAAACTGTGAGCCAAATAAACCTTTCCTGCTTTATCTTTGGGTGTTGAGTATTTATCTCAGCAGCAAGAAAAGTTACTAAGACCTTAATCACTTATGGATTTGTTCTACAGACTTTTTAATAGCACATGGCACTCAGGAAGGTATCTACTTCCCGAGGCACATGTTAGGATCTCTGACATATTCCTGCACTTTCTCTTGGATCTTTTTTTTTTTGTACCAGAGATTGAACTCAGAACCTTGTGCTTGTGAGGCAGGCACCAGAACCACTGAGCTAAATCCTCAGCCCCTCTCGGATCTTTTCTTAGCATGCTCTATTTTCTCAATTTTTCTCTCTTTTTGCTCCCCTAGTTCTCATTTTGTCATAACTCCTGGACACAGGGAACAGAGATGACACCTTTCCATTATACTGTATCACCCACTTTATGACAGCCAAAATTTGAGCAGAGCTAAAACAATCAAGTTAGAGATCAAAGATTCTACTGTTGACACATGTACAGTTCGATTATAAAAATGTATTTAAGGCACAATAACTAGAGTTCTAAAGCTGAGTAAAACACTGTCTCTGCCTTCTCAGAACACATGACAAATGTGATGGTAGCAGATGTTTCTGTTGCAGACATCACCAGTCAATTACAGAGTTCACATGCAGCTTTCTTGCCTTTCTTGATGCAGTGGTTGAGGCAGTCCCTGTTGGCATGTAAAATGGAATGTATTTATCATTTCTGACCTATGGGTATGGAAACAATAAGCACAGGAGAGAAAAGACAGGAAAGGTGTAAAAGAAAAGAAGGTTGTCATAGACCAGCCTAATTACTGTTTGTACCTAAATCTGGTCCTGTCTGTGAACTTAGCTCTAAGTGAGTATCATCTCAGGGTCACTATGAACAACTGCTTTTTTGTCCCTGAGGACTGTCCATAACAGGAGCCCCAGGGATGTCTGGGTGCACAGATCTGTCAATGATGGAAGAAGCTGGGCTGACTCCAGAGGCAGCAGAGAGCTGGGGACTGTAATTAAAAGAGATCAAAAGAGTGATGGAAGCCAAGATGTGCTTTAAGCCAGGGTTCCAGGCATGAGGTTCCAGCCATGATACACGTCCCTCAAGAGGTCCTGGGGACCTCTTGAGAAGGGGTTGCACACTCACCCTATTTATAATCTGGTTACTTCCTTTGTCTTCACATGAGAATTGTCCTGGAATTTGATGTTCCAACATTGTCTGGAGGTCCACAGTTGGCACGAGATGAGGTGAATTCTTTTCAATGAAAGAAACTGACTTTTAACACAAACTCTTGTCCAGAGCACCATTATATTGATTTTGTACAAGGAGGATGGTGTCCAAACAAATTAGCACTAGGGGGTGGATTTCAGGTACTGCTCTGTCCTGGATCTGGTGTTTTTGCAAATATTTGGTGAGTTCCTAGGTTCTGGATACATCTTATTAAGGACCTTATTTCTAGGACCTAATGGCTCCCTGAGCTTCTGGACACCCATATTCCTGACCTGGAGTAATGCAATCTTAATCTAAATTATATATTCTTTTTATTGTATTTTTTTGAAACTCGGTCTTGCTATGTAGTCCAGACTAGACACAAACTTACTATGCAGCCCTGGCGGGTCTTGAACACTTACTCCTCCTGCCTCAGCCTCCTGAGGGCACCACCACACCCAGAAAAACTTTATATTCTTTTGAAAGAACACTTAGAAAGGATCTCGGTGAGAGGCATGCAATACAAGAGATCTATAGTGATGAATCAGGCTCTGCAGCCCCAACCTACCCCTTAACCTACCCCTACACCACAGCCTCAAGTCCCCTTATGACTTATCTTGTACACAGACTGACAGTGTAGGAAAGGTCACAAAGATAGAAAGAAAGCTCAACGTGAAATGAAGTAGCAGAAAATGTTGGACCAAACAGTCTGACCAAAGAACTCTTACTTCTGGTCAGAAATGCAGCACAGTTCCGAGAGTAACATTCCCTGCTCCATGGTGAGGCATTGCTTTTTCCGGATTCTGATTAAAAGGGAATGAGCTGCCTTGATATTTCGCTGGTAAAGTCATCACTCAATCACAGCATCCCCAGGGAATAGGAGAGGACTAGGGATCTAACCCTTGCTATTTTATTTTTAGAAACATGAATGAGCCAGTCAGTTCTGGAGGAAGTCACGAAAGAATCTCTGAATCAGATGATATTTCACCCACCATCGAGGGCCAGATGACTTATGCTATTATCTACCAATTAAACAGTCCTCCAGATGTGCTAAATGGGACACCAAAGGGCCTTCTGCAGCTCCAGCACAGAAAACACAAGGAGCAATGGTGCATGCCACACTGCAGCAGATGGCCTCAGCTTTCTCGGGGAGGGTGAGAGTAGGGGGGAAGGAAGCTTGTCCTGTGTCATTCACTACCCCCAAAGAGCCCAGGTCTTAGTGCCAACAGGAGAGGAAATGGGCCTGGCATGTTTCCCTGTCAAAGTTAGAAGCAGGCCTGGTGGTTAAGGTGGAGGCATCACTTTCTGTGAACCAGAGTGGACAATATCAGCCCTTACCTGGCCCACTCCTTCCTTCCCTGTGGCTCCCCACTTCCAGTTTCCCTGGTCCAATCCCAGATTTTCCTCCTAGCTCTTTCTCTAATTCCCCGCAACAGACACACAATTTCTCAGTACAACCAACTAGAAATAAGGAGAATGGGTTTGACATGTCAATTCCCTGTGTCTCACATAGCTGTAGGCAACTGTGGGTACTGAATCTCATACCACTTAGTCCCCCCCGGGCATCTAGCCCCATCCTTGGGACACACTAAGCGCTTGATAAAGATTTTTTGCTTTGATCAGCTCCCACAGGATTAACCCCAGTGCTAATGTGGACGTTTCCTTTCTTGATGAGTTCCCAGGGATTAATACTGTTATGACTTAGGTGTTTACAGCAGCTAGAAAAATTCATGGCAGAGGTTTTGATTGAATTCGTCCAGAAAGAGAGTGCTCTGTGCTACTTTGGAAGGAAATTATTCCATTATTGCAAAATTCTTATTTTAATTCTTAGATGGCCATTAAAACTGAAGATCTTCAATTGCTCTACATAGGGTGAAACCTCTCCAGGGATCAAGAACTTATTCCATCAGAAGGTAGAAAGACACCTCTCTTCTTTTGATCCTTACACCACTAGAAATTTCTATTTTATCAAGTGCTGAAATGTATCTGTATAGCATACTCATGTTAGTATTACTCTATCCTCAGGGACACCTTATAGATGTTTATGAAAAATAATAGTTATAGTTGAATGTTTTATATTATAAAAAATATGAGGTAGGATTGGTTTAGAATAATCTAATTTCCTTATAACAAAAATTTATTTTGATTGAAGAAAAAAAAATAACACAGGTCCTAACAACAAACCCTTCCTGCGCTCTCCCACCCATCTCCAGCTTTTCAAGAACAGCAGGACTTGGGCTGACTTTTCCCCAGGCTACAGAAACCAAAGGCCATTGTCTCATCCTTTCTCCGGGTTCCTAAAATCAGCACTGGCCCAGCTAACTTCAACGTGGGGGCTGATGTCAAGTGACCAACAGGACGCAGGCAAGTGTGATGAGGAGTCTCTGGGTACGGCCTTTTGGCTGAAAACACCAGCTGTGTTTCAAGGGGGAGGACACAATGCTCTGAGGGTGAGGAGAAACAGTGCACTGTCGCTGTCAGCTTGGACCAACAGTAAGAGGAGCCAGGTTAGTGAAGGTTCTAGAGCCTACCATCACCTCAGTTATGGACACACAGGGAACCTGGAGCAGAACGATAGTTAATTTTCCAGTTCTCTACTTAACCCTTTTTATTGATAAAGAGATAATGACAACTTATTGCTTGATCTCTAAAATGTCTGAGGAGATTGAGTATCAGGCTCTCAGGTTACTTTCAGAAGAAAGAATTACAGCCAGAATTACCTACCTCAAAGAGCCAATGTGGTGACACTGTGTGAGACTGTGAACTAATTGCCTATAAATACTAAGAACTGATTAACAGTCCATATTTTAAGTTTTTAACTGTGCGTCGGCCACTGCCCTAAGTACTTTCCATGAATTAGAACATTTCATCCTCAAAATAACCCTATAAGGTCTATATTATTGCCACTCCTATTGTACATCTAGGAGGTCAAGGCATAGATAAAGAGCATAAGATGTCACACATGACACAATCTAGAAAGTGTCACAGTCAGACTGTGAGCCTTACTCCTAACCCTCCACTATCCTGGTGAAGTGGGCATGCAGAATTCTCTAGTGATTCATAGCAACTTGGGCTCATACACTTGCACACAAATGAGTGTGTTCATATTGACATTTACTACTTTATCCTTTTAGTCTGGCTTATCCTCTGCTACTGATTATTCACAAGTGTAAAGATTAACCTTGCAAGGTTGGACTGGGGAAACTGACAGGGCAGTGACCTGTATTGCCCACGGAGGATACAGGTAAAAAGATACTGAAGAATGACCGCAACAGTGAACCCACTGGGCAGAAGGTGGTGGCTTAAAAATAGCCAATTAATGATCTAGTATGAGTCCTGAGGTCTTCTCTTTGGGCTGCCACTTCCTCATGATCTTGGAAATACAGAGGCAAAACCATCTTTGACAGTCAGCTCTCCAATCTCATGTTCCTAGGATTTTTTTTCACCAGAATTATTTTATTTTCAGCATCTTGTACTTATCAAGTTTTTAACAAGTTGTGTAGCAGGAATCCTTCCCCGCCCCCCCCCCAAGAACCAAGTAAGTAACTTTATATTGGAAGCAACAGTCTAACAGAAAGGAAAGAGCTGAAATAAACATACTTAAAGAAGAGTGTGCACACCCTGCCTGGTGACCAGGGAGAACCCTGTGGCTCTGGGGACAGTCCAGGTTCAGTCCTCTTTATCACCGTTGTCCAGCATGAGCCTGCCAAACAGCTAGTCGGCCAGGCACTACAGCTGGGGACCCAATTTGCGCAGGACAGTCAGGTACTTGCCCAACTCCTTGATCACCTGGACCTGGGGCCGCAGCTAGTGGCACAGCAGGAAGTCGAGGAGGTGCGGGTCGCTCTTGCTGGCTGACAGGCGGTGCAGCTCCAGGAGGCTCCGGAGGGTTGTGGGCGCTGCCATGTCAGTCATCGCTATCAGGCTGCAAGATGTCACGAAAGGCGACACTCCCACCTCGCTCAGTCGGCTTCCCCATGAGCTTCTCAACGAGCTCCCCCCGCCCCCCACTGGTGAGACCTGCGCAGGAAGAAGCGTGAGAAGTGCTTCAGGGCCGTGAACAGGTAGACGTAGAGCTGCAGCTGTATCTGGACGTTGACCGCGGCCTCGCACTCAGCGTGGTAGTTCTGGCGGACCTCCAAGGGCACCCCAGGCGCGAAGGCAAAGGCGGCGAAGGCGGCGAAGTTAGCGCGAGCAGGTGGGCAGCGGCGGTGAGGGATGCCAAGGCGGCGAGGTCCTCCTGGTGGCCCCATGGAGTGATTTCCAGAAATATCCAGCACCTCATCTCTCACCGCGGACATCTGTCTAGATGCTCACACATTCTAGACCCAGTTAGAGCCCAGCAAAGCCTCCAACATTCCCCTGTGACAGAACAGTTGGGTGAAGAGACCTGGGCAGCAAATCTTAAAGTGTGAAATGTAAAGTCTAATGAATCACAGAAGAGAATCTTCTTTTCATAGAGGATAAAACTGAAGCCAGAAAAGTTTTTTTTTTAACCTGAGATCACACAGCTAGTTAATGCCTTGTTCACCTTTGTTCCCCTGAAATTAAGCATAAGGAGGTACTTATTAAAAGTTTACGATCTGTATGAGTTTAAGAAGGTTACTTAACCTATCCAATTTCAGTTTATCCATTGTGAAATATGAAAAATGGCCTGCTCCATATGCCCCACAGAATCATTGTGAGATGAGATCAGAGATGATTCCCATCCTCCATTTTCCTTCCAAATAAAATCATTAGCTGGCAAGAAAATGTAGTGATGCTTGGCACAGAACACCTTTACTGTACCCAAGCTTTGCCCTTTCTTCTGAGTTCTAGGTATTTCCATGTCATATTGTCATTCCTCTTTCCCTCTGTTCTTTGTCTTGTAGATTTTGAAACAAAGCATCCACTGGCTTAGCCAAGACCATACACAGACTGGCTGGAGTAGAAAGCCACAGAGCAGTGGTGGCAAACCTACAGCATGCGTACCACAATGGGCTCTTTGTATCATTGAAAGCTCTAAAATGTTCACCATCACTGCCATGGAGGAACCAATTAGACAGCTTGGTGGGGTTTTGCTTTTTATATCTTTTTTCTTTTAGCTGATTGTTTTTTGAAATAAGGAGAGAGATTAGGGATGCAATCACCCTTGACACCTTAGAGATGATCTGGATCAGTCACTGCATCTTAGAAATGAAGACCTGAAATTAAAATCAAAACTTCCTTCAAGTCACATGGGGCTGGTCCCCATCAACTCTAACACCAGCTCCTTTCATCAACTACCTTTAGCCATGGTTTCTAGAAGGGAGAGCATCCTCCTTGGCAAGATGCAAAGCTGTTCTAAAGTGGCTGGTACCCACAACCAGTGCTGTATGTTCAGTCCTGTCTGAGCAACTGACTCACTTTGGGGCTCATCCCCTCCCCCATTGCCCAACTGCTTGTCCTTGCATCTCTTTAAAGAGGTGCCTCTTCATTACAAATCCAACTTCCTTGCTTCTGAAGCCCCCCTTGACCCTTGGTATAAACCCAAGAGTTCTCCCCCTCTGCTGCTTGGACCACACATTCCTGTCTAAATGCCCAGTCCTTTTGATATCTGTGATTCTTCACCCCCTTTATTCATGGAGAAAAACTTCTCTGACCACCCTCTCCCTGGAGCACCTCCTCCCTCCCACCTGGATACAGGTAGAGAATCTCTGGCTTCTGTAGTGATGCTTGGCACAGAACACCTTTACTGTACCCAAGCTTTGCTCTTTCTTCTGAGTTCTAGGTATTTCCATGTTCATATCCCTGTGCACTCCTCCAGCCCAATACTCCAAATGAACATGCCACCTCCCCACCCAATGGCTTCCCATTTCTATCTGGTATTACCTGATCAGTGACATGACCTAGAAACCTGCTCATTTTCTACCTTGACCTCCAGTTCCAAGTCTTTTCCACAGGTCTTGAATTTGTCATGCTTCTAAAAATATCATATTCTCTCTGTTCTTACTGCTACTATTCTATCTTTGGCAGCATAACTATAATCTCCCTGCATCCTGACATCCTCCTATGCAACTCAGTCTGCACCCTGTTCTGAGTTGTCTTTCTAAAGCCCAAATATAATCATATACTCTACTACTCAGTGACCATCAATGCCTCTGTGTTGATTGTCAAAGTCAATCCAAATTCCTGAACCTGTCATCACACTTTTACAAGCCTTCATTCAAACAGATGAGGTTTTACAACACTCACTATGTGCTAGGTGCTTTTGCATTATTACATGTGAGCTAAGTACTGCAATTTTGAAGTCATATACCTCATAATGACATTTTGATCAATGACTGAACACATATATATGACAGTGGTGGTCCTATTGCCTACTGATGTTGTAGCCATCTTAGTTTATGGAAATATATCGTATTTCCACAGGGATGAGTCATCAAGTTATAGTCCCATCTTTAAGTGACACATGATTATATGTACATTTGTGTGCATTCTAATGTTTTCAAACTACAGTAAAATGAACCTAGATCTAAGTAGATTTTTAAAAGTCTTATATTTAAAAGAAACATTAAATGATATGGTAACATGAGCCTATGAAGGCAGTTATTACTAAGTAATATTTTTGAGCACTTATGTGTGCCAGGCAGTCGGTTAAGTGTTTACATTCCTTGGCTTATTTAAATATCACAAGAAACTCGTGAGTCATTATTACAGCTCATTGACAAAAGTCATTTTACAAAAGACAAAACTGAGGACTGAGGTTAAGTGACTTGCCCGAAGTCAGAAACTCAGAAGCAGTGACACTCACAGGAACACAGGTATATCTGATTTCTGGGTCCCTGCACCTCACCACTCCACTCTGCCCCCTTAGTAGTGACAGCTTGTAGGAAGTGTCAGTGAGTATCTTACTCCGTCTTCTCCACCCTCATGACTTCAGCCTCCTGGTTGCACAATAGCAAAGAATCTAGAAGTCACAGACCTTAAATATGATAAGTGGGGCTCTTATTTAAAATTCCAAGTTTTAAATAGGAAAACGGAGAGCATTGGTCAAAAGGTACAGACTTTCAGTTATAAGATGAGTAAGTTCTAGAGATCTAAAGTCTAGCAGGGTGGTAGAGCACTTAGCATGTGTGAGGCCCTGGGTTCCATCCTTAGCCACACACACACACACACACACACACACACACACACACACACATACACACAATATGATGGCTTTAGCTAATGATAACATAATGTACACTTGAAATTTATCAGGAGAATAGCTCTTAAGTGCTTTCATTACAGAAAATAATTGTAAAAGCATTGTGAAAGTCATTTCACAAAGTACTATATATCAAATCATCATGATTTATACCTTAAATATATACAATTCTTATTTGTCAGTCATACCTCAATGAAGCTGGGAGGAAATTCTGAATTGTGCTTTGATAATGTTAATGGAAGACATTGTAAGATCTACTGACAAGATAATGCCTCACTGCAGCATTCTGGTGTCCTCGTATTGGCTGGAATTCCAATCCCATCTGAAGCAGTGGTAACAGTCTCTGCTGCAGTGTCCCATCCCAGATCCCAAAGTGCCTACCCGCACCCTCTCCCCGAATTCTTACTATGTCCCTAAGAGATATTATTAGTACCCTCATCATTAAAAATAACTAAACTGAGATCATAGAGTTCAGGAGACTTGCCCAAGGTCACATTGCTTGTGCTTGGTCAGTTTTCTTTTACAGTAATGAGTTGCTTCTAAATAACATCACTTAATCTTGGCAACAAGTCATTCTTGGCCAAATCTCATTTCCCATAGATTTTCATGATATTAGGAACAGTTACTGCACTAGAATCACATAAAATGGTCAGTGCACAGGATCATTAATTGCAGAGATTCACTGAATTCAAATGTCTTCCCAGGAGGCTGAGGAGTTCAGTGGAGGCATTTTGAAATAAAAGGATTTGCTGTAACATAACCTCACCTGAATAGTCAGCCATCACTGCAAATTCTGCTTCAAAGAAAGGGTCTGTCTTAACAAGATGTTGTAGCTATTTCCTACAGCTGGCATCCAGAGCAACAGAGATTAGAGAAGTTTACAAATAGACAAGGCAGGCTAGGAGCCCACACCATCTCCCCTCCCTTCCTCGGTCGTGGTGCTGTGGTGATGGAGGTAGCTCTGCTCTTCTGGATGGAACATGGTCACCCAGCTGTCCTGACACCAGGTTGGACTCCCAAAGACCAAACCTACCCTGGGGCTGCAGCAGCTTTCCCAAACATGGAGAAACCACAGTCTGCATCAGGAGAGTGGGGAAGGCTAGCAGAGCCTCTGGTCATATTCTGAGTGCCTTTGGGCAAACTTACAAACACCCTGTCCATCAAAACTGCTCACAGGGAGAAAACAACCATTGATAAGCAGCCCACACTCAGAGTGCACCGTAGCTAGAGGGCCCCAAGTGCAATAGGTGATGGATGGCTGCTCATGCAGGGTCAGCTCTCAGGACTGCCTGG
The DNA here is from genome assembly GCF_000247695.1 of Heterocephalus glaber. The sequence continues at coordinate 6,288,760 of NW_004624839.1, forward strand.
ATGAGGGACAGGACAAGGGTGTGAAAGGATTCCCCACCAACACACACACACACACACACACACACACACATTTTCTTACGTCACGGTTACCCAGGTAACCTAACATGAGTCATCAAATCGCAAGGCGGATTAGTGAAGGAGGAGAAAAGGGCTTTTGTTTGTTTTTAGCTATTCTCCCTCTTTCCTCTTAATTGCTCTGTCTGATGTTGATAATACTCAAATAACTCTGTTACCCTCAGAAATCCTAAAATTGGTGTGTTTAGCTCATTTAATCTTAGAAAGTAATTCA
>NW_004624839.1:6297423-6312901 GCF_000247695.1 Heterocephalus glaber
AGAGTGTTCCATCTCATTTCCCTTTGGGGTTGCTGTAGGTGATCTGGAAGTCTGGTTTTGAGACTTATTTATGTGTTTTCTCATTTCGACTGGTGGAGGGGTGTGCTGTTAGTGCCTGCAGGGATTACCTCCTCTGAGCTGGGAGAAGTGGGACAGGGGCTGGGAGCAGCAGTAGAGATGGTGGCCCAAAAGCCCTTTCCTTTGGCTGGGAGCAGTGGGAGGGATGGTGGCCGGGAAGCCCCTTCCTCTGCACCAGCAGCAGCGGGACAGAAGGTGGCCCAAAAGCCCTTTCCTCTGAGCTGGGAGCAGAGGGAGGGATGGTGGCCGGGAAGCCCCTTCCTCTGGACCAGGAGCAGTGGGACGGTGGCTCAGAAGCCCTTACCTCTGGGCAGGGAGCAGGGGGACTCAGTACCGTGGTCTGGTGGTCCGGGGTCTTCTGCGTCTTTGTCGTGTGGAACCAGGTGGCTGTACAGAGGAGCGGGGGGTGGGGATTCCAATGGATTGTTCAGCATCTTCCACGTGACTCAGGACCTCGGTAGGGCATGCACAGACCTGCCTGTCTGCAGCGGTCTAAGTCTATTTTTGTACCTGATATATATTCTTAGCTTTTCCCAAGGTCCTAGACCCCATTAGTCCATCCTTTCTTACATGATGTCCCCCACCTTCGTGGATTCCGCTAAATTTCAGCTGTTTTGTCCTTCTATACATCAATGTACCTTTTCTCCTGCTGAAATTGCCTTCAGGCTCCTTCTGGAATGATCTCCTTCTTTTTCAATTTTGTCATCAGCATTCTGCTTAATGATTTCTCCTAAAACCAGAGGCTAGAGGCTCCTTTGGAAAAACACATGTCTTCCAAAGCTAAGGCTGAAGAATAGGATGCTCAAACATTCCTCAGGGATTCCAAGCAGAGAGAAACCTCCACTACTAGGTGGAGCCTGCAGAGAAAGTCAAAGCTCATTTAGTTCCTGAAGGAAAGCAGCTTGTAGTGCTGGGTCTTGGGCCAAGAAATAATTGTGATGTCCCTTGTTCAGTGCGCACATGCTTGCTAATGAGATGGGACTGAGGTAGGAGAGAAAAATGAAGATAGATTACAAAGGAGATAAGGAAATTTGTCATATTAAAAATTGTACTTTTCGAAGAAAAACTGCAGCTTCAGGACACAAAAGTTATTCAAGCTCCCCCCCTTCCAGAAAAGACAATAAACCTGACTAGGAGTTATGCCTGCATCCTTCACCTGTAAATTGTGCTCCCTCCTACCAACCCTCCTCCTCTGGAAATGAACTATGACTTTTATTCATATTTTATTCATTTTTACTGGTGTATGTTTATGGTACATAATAATTACACAGGAAGCACACTAGTAAAGAGAACAGCATGTGTCCACTTCAAACACATGTAAGTGGTATGCATTTTAACATAGCCCACTGAAACCTTATGGACACAGAATGCTCATCTTAGATAACCCATCTTAGAGACAGCTCCAAGTCCCCATAAATACATCCAGCGTGACATGACAAGACAGTAAGATACTTCTTTTCCTCTTGAGTGCGTACTTTTAAAATTCTGCCTAATAAATCCCTTTATACCTCCTATTCATGCATCCTGAAAATTCTTTTTCTATGGTGGAAGTTAGAGAACCAGCAACCTGCCCCATGGATAGAATGAGTCAATGTTCCCCATCTTTGCTTTGGGAACCTTCTTAGACCCTGTCTAGTGACAGTAGTACAAGCTCCACTCTGATACACAGCTCCTACTTCGAGAAGCTTCTCCAACAGCCAGGATTTGTATCTATCTACACCTTACACTCCAGAAAGGATGCTTCTGCCCTGATATCACGTCATGCACATGTACCTTTGCACACATTAACTGTGATTTTTAAAATATATAATAAATTTGACTTTTGACCAAGTGGAAGACAGTAAAGCACATAGTGAAATGGGCAGGATTTATAGTCTGAATTCAAACTCTGACTCAGACACCAGATACATATATAACCTTAAACAAATTATTTTAACTCCCTAAAATCTCTATTTACTCATCAGTAAAATGTGAACTAAAATACCATGAGACTTATACAGTTGTGTGGGTTAATTAAAGGTTAACATTTAATTAAAAACCCAAAAGACATAAAACAGAGTTAATACCTTAAAAGCACTTATTTTATGACAGGCTCCACTTCTAAGCACTTTACGTATATTAAATCATTTTGTTTTTCTATTAACTCCAAGGGTATTATAAGTAGTATAATAGTAGTAAGGGTACTCCAGTAGTATTATAATCCTCGTTTTAGAAATGAAGAAATAGACATACAGAAAGTAATTTGTCCCACATCCACCAACACCCTTAGCTCCAAGCAAACTGTGGGACTTGAGGAACTATTTTCCTACACTTCAGAGCCAGGAAAACCCTTGGGGTACTTGGTCCTCATTGGTCTATAACACATTATTGACCCCACTTCGGAGTGAGCAGTTGCCCAAAGATCCTAAATATCTGTGCCTATGAGATTGTTCCAGGGCCCTGAGATGGGTGCAGATAAAAGAGTGTGTGACCAAGCTGTCTTGTTGGGCAGCCGAGGAATTGCATGAGACACTAGAACAATGCAGACCATAAGGTTAAGGTGAATCAAATTTTTGCAGAGATAAGGCCCTGTAAAAATATTTACCATGGTCATTCACCTGGGGGTAGCTTGATGAGATCCCCTGCCAGGAAGAAAATGGGCTGAGACTGCCCAGGTGCTGCCTCTAGTGCCTGTGAGCTCCACATGCAGAACTGGTAGAGCTATTATTAGATTTTCAGTGCCTTGGGGAGTTTGAGCTAAAAGAAACCCCATGATAAAGCAAATTTGTAAAATAAAATGTGATTTTGCCTCTGTTTAAGTCTTAATTCAGATTTTATAAAAGGAAGCCTATCTGTAAATAATTAGAAATGAGAATGGATGGTTGAGACTGGGGAATTGCTTCTTAGGCTGGCTGGCATCTTAGCGAGAGGACAAAATCAGGTATTCCATAACAAAGAGTTTGTCTGGTCTTTGCCTAAATTCCTGGGAGAGAGCTTGTAAACCCTTGGAATTTCCCAAATAATAGCAGTGTTTTTGTTACTTAGGGCAGGGGGAGTCCCAGGGACCACAGCTGAGTTTATGCTAATAAGGTTGTCACCAGGAAGCCAGGTCCTAACCCTGTGAAGTCCACCCTGAAGAACAAGTGACACACCTCAATTCTTTGTATCTTTGATGATTTCAGACAAGACATATAGGCCATTTTATTGCAAAATGATAGATTTTCAGAGCTAGAGGAAGAGAGAGAACACATCTTCAAGCATGAAAGTGGGCAAGTGCGAAGATGGCAATTGTATTCCATGAGGTCTGAGGTAACATTCATATGGGCTGTGTTGACCTACTTCAGAGGCCTCTAGGTGGATGCTTTCCATTTATTTTGTTTTGAGACCATGAGGTTTTTCCAACTCCTTACCCACGGTCTGGACTTTGTATAGGCCCTGGACCTTATCAACATGATCAGAGGATGTTATATTCTCTTGAGCTGAAGTTTGAAAACACAAGTTTGCATGGATTTGTTTTTCTATAGCTAATGATTCAGAAATCAAAGGGAATAAAGAGGGGGAAAGCAACGTGTCTTCATTTTCCAAGTAGCCTTCAGCTGCCTGTCTCCAGGCCTGCTAAAGTCTAACTTTCTGCATAACAAGGTGACTATCACCTAAGAAGTTTCAGCGTGAGAGTTTGCCATGCCAGAAAGACCATGTGATCAGAGGTTGGGAAGGTGGAAAGGCTGCCAATTGAGATCATTTGTGTGGCCAATAATTCAATCAATCATACCTTCCTAATGAAACCCCCATAAAAACCCTGAACACCAAAGCTTCTATGGTAGTCAGCTTTCCAACGCTGTAATGAATGCCTGAGATAATCAGCTTCTAAGGAGAAAGGGCTTTTTGGCTCCACAGTTTTGGAGGTTTCAATCCATGGTCGATTGGTTCCATTGCTTTCAGATCTGAAGCAGGCAGTACATCATGTTGGGAGCACATGGTAGAGCAAAGCTTTTCACTTCAAGGCAAGGAGGTGATAGAGAGACAAGGGTCTCTCAGTTTTCTTTGAGCACAGGTCTCCAGTAAACTAAAAGCTTGCACTAGGCCCCACCTCTTAAAGGAACCACTGTTTTCCAAAGTTGCTCTGGGCTGCCTACGAAGCCTGCAGCACATGGGTCTCTGAGAGAATCCAAACTATAGCAGCTTGGCTGAGCATTCCTGGTTGGTGATCATACATTGATGCACTGAGATAGGATGCATCCTGAAGACGTGAAAGCTTTGCTCTTGGGATCTTTCCAGGTTTCACCCTAAGAGTCTCTTCATTTGGCTGATCCTGATCCATAGCCTTTATTATGAAATGGTAATGGAAGTATTATAGATTCCTGAATTCTGTGAATCATTATAGTGAATTATCTCACCCAAGAACATAGTGGGGACCCTCCCACCACCCCATATTTGCAGCCAGTTGGTCAGAAAAGTATGTCCTGAGAAGCCTGGATCTTGTGGGGAGACCTGTAGGGCACTGTATTTCTAAGCAGGGAATTTTGGACCAGTGTGACAAATGAGAAGTGCCTGATTCTCATTTTTCCCTGTCTTCTGGAGGAGGGATGAGGCTTCACCAGCGGCCAGCACACCCTTCCCCTCACCTCCCTTTGCTATTCTTCACACACACACACACACACACACACACACCCCACTCCAATGGACCCGGACAACTCACTTCAGTGTCCTTCCTGGCTATCTAGCAATGTCTTGCTTAACTACCTGGCATTTTCCATTCCAACGTGAGTGCAGCCAGACAGGTAGGGTAGTGCCCCTCCCTCACTTCTTTCACTTCACAGGATACTGTTGTTTTTTTGAGGAAGGGAGAGAGCACCTTGGAGTGGCTAAGATCAGGAAGGGAGGAATCTGGGCCCCTTATTTGCACATCCAACATTCATAGTAAGCTTTGAGCCCTATCCCTCACTGAATCAGGCCTTCAGCTGTATCCCTCAACAACTTCTCAAGTTCTAGTCTAGAAGGGCTCCTTGCTGTGTACTGACACCCTACCCCCATGGTGCAGTACAGGCCCTATTAAAATAAAGATTCTCTTTGGTGTTCCTGTAAACCTATTCATTATTTCTCAGGCAATGTGGGAACCAAAGGTCCAAAAACCTAGTTGATTTTTTTCTATCTGGGATTTTTTTTTTTTTATCCTAAATGTGGACAGAGCAGTTGTTTCCAAAGGGCAATATATATTCAGAGCTGTTAACACAAAGAGCTCCAGAGACCAGCAGCCAGTGAAGAGCAATGGCAGAGATCAGCACCCAACAGAGTCCACATATGGGGTCCAGCACAAGCTGACACAGGAGCATCATGGCCAGCAGTGGCAGTGACCAGCAGCTGGCTTGGGTCAACTGTTGGCATCCAGTGTTATGCAGTGTCATCTGGTGCCATCAGGACTGCTAGCAGAGCTGTACTTTGCTGATTCACAATTTCCATCTCAATAAAGCTGAAGAACCCTAGGCTGATTGGCAACAAAAGTCAATGAGAGCCCTGCCTCAAGAAGCTGTGTCAAGGCAGGCAATGGGCAGAAAAGCAACGGGCAGTCTAACCTCATCCTGTGGTTCTAGGATCTTCCCTCTCCATTCTTGTCTTGATGAGCACCAACCTTGCCGGAGCTTAGAGGCCGTTTGAAACATCACAATGTCATCTCAAGAACCCTCAAGCTTTTTTCTTATTCATAAGCCTTAGTTATTATCTAATGACAAATGGAAAAAATAGCAGAATAAATGGATGACCATGATATATCCCACACCTACAGTTCTACTGTCTTCCAAGGACCTCACATACATGCAAATGTCCTCAAAGTGTTTCTAATAGGATGAAGTCTCCTGAGTTTGGATTAGAAAGGACTCTGTCCAGTAGACTTTCTTGGTCACAGGATAAAGTGGGAATGGTATCAAAGTGGAGATAAATGCTCCACGTCTTCGTCATTTCTGGGGCTGTACCCCTTAGGAGCAGACTAATAGTCAAGTATCCTGAGTTCAGAAAAGGAATTGAAGCCCAGTGGGAAGATGAATGGTGAGTGAAACAGGAGTTAGAGGAACAACCCAATCAAACAGGCTGGATCAAGACTCCAAACTAATAGGCACACAACAGCCAACGCTTGATCTAGGTGTCCGGGCAGCAAATGATGGCAGATCTTACCACTCTGGGCTCTTGTACACACACATGGCTGAATTCTTCTAGACTGGAGACAGGGGTGGAAGCACATCCATCTGGGAAAGCCTACGGCAAATGAGGTCTGACAGGATCTCTGGCTCACAAGTCACCCTTTCAATTGGTGCGCCTACCAAGGGGTTAGCATCCTGACACAACAAATTACCTGTTGACTTTTTTTCTTTTTGGTACCGGGAATCGAACTTGGGACCTTACACTTTCGAGGCAGGTGGAGGAACCACTGAGCTAAATCCCTGGCTCTGAATTTACCTGTTGACTTTAATCAGCTGAAGGCATCTGAATGGTTCTGCAGTGTAGGAGAACATGAAATAGTACCTCCACTGAGCCTCTGAGCTGGGCCAAGCCACATGATGCCTCTACGTATGCATAGATGAAGAGGAAAGTACTAAAGAAAGAAATCCTAATGGTCCCTTCACCTCCTTCTTCCTTCCCTTAACAACCTCCTGCCTTGTCAACACACTATTATAGCTCTTTTTTAAAACTATTCTTTTGTCCACATTGTTTCCAATAAACCAAACACATCAGAAAGCTGCACTCTTTGCTTCTTTAAAACCCACTATGTACCTGTATTTCTCAACATTGGGGATGCCAGTAATGTTAAATGAAACAGGTTTTGGTTGGTCCTATATATTAAGATATATGATAAGCAAATTTCATTAAAATGTCAACATAATACCAAATCTGGGTCAAATGGACAGGTCTCAATGCCCTTGTCCTACAAATTTAAGCTTTTTTTTGGAGCAAACATATATTTCAGCAAGAATTAAGAAAGAGCAATGAGTGGGAGCTGCTGGAGAACACATCAATAGCATTTATTAGTGTCCATGATCACCGCTGTGCATATTGATTGGATAATGACAAGGAGAGCTGGTTTGATTCCAAAAAGAGAAGCCACACAGAAGAGGCAAAAAGAGTACTTAATTTTTATAGACCTGTTGGCCAGTGCTCAATATTAATATATCATGCTGTCAGTCTTGTCTTTTTTGTTTTAAGCTCAAAATGAAGAGCTATGACTAGCTCTTAAATAAAATCCCAAGGAAAGCATGTGGCATTGCCACATTCTGCCCCCTCCCATACTATTCTAGTTAATGACAGCACAGCATTTGTTGAGCAGTCTCCTGGTCTTGTTAAATGGTTACAAGTAAAATTTTGGAAACATAATTTTAAGGATTAAAAAAATCACCCTACTGTAAATATCATCTTTTTCCTCATGCATCAGGAGTCTAAATTAGGAGCCAGAAATAAATCTGGATAATGACCCTGTATAGAGGAATTTTGTTCTTTCCACCCCTGTGATCCCATACAACCTCCAGTTTTTCTATTGAGGTTTTGATTTGGTTGCTAGGTCAGCAGAAGGTGAATGGTTTCCTGCGTGGGTGTGAGGAAGTGGTTGCAAAATGCATATCTTGCCTCAGCTCGGCACGTGGTGCCCCAGCTGTCAGGGTAGGAAGCATATTGGAGGCTGTGATTCAGGAAAGAGGATAGGGAGAATTGCACTGTCAAGTGTGGTATTAAATGGCTGAGGCTGTTCAGCCGTTTCTTCCTCGTTCTGTTCTCTTCTTGAAATGAATCTATTCCATTGGCAGACACTAGAACAATGTATCTTAACAGAACTGTGGAGTGTTAAGACGAAAGTAGTCATTTGAATTAAAGGCTACTCTTTAGAGATTTGATGCCCAGAGTAAGAAAGACAGTGCTATTTGTTTGTTTGGTTGTTTGTTTGTGGGGAGGCAAAGTAGAGAGAATTCCAGTCTGGCCTATGAAATAGTGCTGACATTTTAAAAGAAAATGGCTAATTGAATCACAAATGCAAAATAAGAACATTTCTCATGGTGCATGAAGAGAAAATAACCTTTAGAGAAATGCATGGTATTGAAATAACTTGGACCAGTGCCCTAAAAATGCCTGTAAGCTTAGTCTCGTCAGAAAGCAAGGTATCAGGGTTAGGGACAATGTTTGTGACTCTGCCCTCTACCTGGAATCTTGTAATCTCAGCTCATCTGGAACCACATTCAATCATTAATTTATTCAATGAACACATATTAACTACAGACAGAGAAATATAGCAAGTAAAGTATATCTATTATGTTCATCTTTCTGTCATCATGTCATCACAAAACCTGAGATAAACAACTTAAAAGAAAAAAAAAAGTTTATTTTGGTTCACAGTTCCAGAAGTCTCAGTCCATGGTCAGTTGGCTGTGTTGCTTTTGGGTCTGTGCTGAGGCAGTATATCCTAGCAGAGAGCATAAGGCAGAGCAAAGCCGCTCATTTCATGGTGACCAGAAAGCAGAAAGAGAGAGGAGATTAGCATTCCTAAATTCTCTTCAAGAGCATGCCCCCAGTGTCTTACCTTGCTTCCACTAGGCTCCATTTTCCAAAGGTTCTTCCACCTCACAATAGCACCTCAGGCTGGTGACTGAGCCTTTAGCACGTGGGTCTGAGGGGGACATTTAAGATCCAAATTATAACATCTACCTTCAACACCTTCCAGACATACAAGCAAGTTTGTTTTTCCATATGAAGGACTCAAACAAATTTATTATAACTAGACAGTTTCACCTATAAGGCAATCTCTGGCTTCCAATAGATAGAATTTAATTTCTACTTCCATGTTTGATAAGAGCCAGAAGCTATCAAAGTCCCATAAAATTGTTATAAATGGTAGACATTTATTTTCAGACATTAAATACTGGGAAGTAGTGGTAAGCATCAGGCATGTAGTGTTTTATGTGTGCAAAGTGCTTTACCATCATATTTTATGAATTGTTCTACATAATAGTCATTTGTGAGATGGACTGTATCAGCTTTTATTTTAGAGTTAGGAAATGGCAGCAATCACCATGCACCTCAGTGTCCTGTTTAAATGCTATTTGCCTTGGGGTTTGAATAAAAAACCTTGCATGTTTTGATTTGGTTCACTCAGTCTTTCTATAATGATTCAGATTCAAAACTCAAATTCTGAATTGTGCAGGCAACATCTGTGTGCAGCTGCCAAGATGAGCCATGGCAGACTTGACCCAACCCTTTTAGCCTTCATCAGGATCAATAGCAGTTACTACTACCGTGGCACTGGAGTTCCATTTCATTCTTCCCACCACTTATCCGCCAAGGTAAGGGGAAGGATTCCTCTTGCCTTCATCTTCCTTTCCTCCCAAGTAAGTGATCCTTAGGGTAGTCCTTGTTTGCCTCTCACTACCCACCCTTGGGTCCAGATTTCTTGGGAATCCTTGTAAGAGTGAAAGAACCATGGACCAGCTTCAGCAAAGAACAATCCATGCTTTCTAAAAGCCTATAACTGGAGCGTAACTTTTGGGAGGCAGAAGAGAAGATCTTGTAAAACCTCACTCCTTTGTTTCCTTTTACCATTACTTCAAGGGTGTATTTTTGAGCACAGTTATCATTCTGGGGGTAAATTTGTGGCTTAGAGAGTTATCCCCTGCCTAGGAGAAGCCCAGTGTTGTGGGGAACCCAAAGAGGTCAATGGGCAATTGCCAATCAAAGATATTGGTACTGTGAGAAAGCCAGGGGCTAGGGAGAAGGATAGACACATGCCCAGGTCTGTTGGGTCAAAGCGGAATTCTCATAAGTAGCCTCAAGGCTCTGTTCTTTGGGTTTAGATTGGGAGTGCCAAAATTTCTTTGGCTTTGGAGAGTTTAGGGAGGCAAGGAGAGCTCCTTGGAATAGAGACAGGACTGCACAGCACTGTCTTTAAGCTCAAGGCAATTAAAGAAGGAAGGGAGGAGGCTTTCTTTCACTTTGCCACGATACAAGCACGTATCATATTCAGGGATGAGAGCTACCTTTGGTTCACCTTTGGCAGCACATCTCTTGCCACAGAACAGGCAAATAGATAAGGCTCAGACCCAGCAAAAATCCTACCTTCTCTCACAAAGTCTCAGCTTTTTTAAAAATCACTGCTAACTCTACAATTAGTCTCAGTGCTGAAAACTGATTGAAGTTAGGAGAGGAAATCAGAAAATAGCCTTTCATTTTATTTGTTGTATGGTCTTAGCTGGTCATTCGAGTGTATTAGGCCTCACTGCCTCATTTAAGTCATAAGATTAATAATACCTGTCCTATTTACTCAACAAGTTTGTGGAGAGTATAAAATCACATTTGTTATATACATGTGAAAAGTTTAACAGAACATGAAAATGAAGTTCCTGCTCCAGTGTTGTTTCAGTGTATTTGCTTTTGGTCCTAGATTGGGGATTCCTCTTGCCCACCACCGACTGTCTCAAGGGGCCTCCTCTTTTATTCCTCCCATGGTCAGACATTGCTCTCTCCTCTACTATCCCATAACACTCAATGGACAGATGCTAGTCACATGGTCATAGCTGATTTACTCCAAGCCTTGACTTAACATCATCGAAATACTCAAATGCCCCCTTTACTTATAGGCCTATAAGCTCACATTCCCCAAGAATTTTCTGAACCCAACACCAGCGGAGTTTGCCCCCAACAGTGGCCCAAGGAGGAAAGTCTTTGTCTGTGAACAAATAGCGCTGGGTCATCACTGTGTGCCCAATGCATTCGTCTAGATGAGGCACATCCTTCTTCAGTCCTGAAGATGAGTCCCCGGCATACCTGCTTCATGTGCTTGGGCCTGTTTCATTAACAATGGTAGTGCCCCTATCCCCCTTCTCCCACACTCTCTTGTCTGTCCTTGGACATAGATTCTAAGCCACTTGGCACCTTAACATCAATATGATCTTGACTGTGCCCTGACCGGCTGAGCAGTCTAGCACATGGAAAGTACTCAGTAACTTGGTTAAATCAATAGACATTGTTATGGGCTGAATTATGTTGCCTTAAAAATTCATATTTGGAAGTCCTAACCTCCAGTACCTCAGAATGTACAGTAGTTGTATTTGGAGATAAGGCCTTTAAAGGGTTAATTTAAAATGAGTTCCTTAGGGTGGGCCCTAATCCCATTTGATAGGTATCCTCATAAGAAGAGATTAGGACACAGACATGCATGCATAGAGAGTGAAGACCATGTGAGGGCACCGTGAGGGGGTGACCATGTGCAAGCCAATCAGAGAGGCCTCAGAAGAAACCAGCCTGCCAGTATGGTGATCGTGGGCTTCTAGACTCCAGACCAATGGAAAAATAGATTTTGTTCTTTAAGCCACCCAATCTATGGAATTTTGTGATAGCGGCCTTAGCAAACTAATACAGCTCTATTTAAGCACATACAAAAATACTAATTATGCCATCTACCATTAGTCAGTAGCAATCTAGAAGTTACAGTCTTAACTGATAAGTAAATAATGTGACCACAGTAGGGCTCTGGTAGAAAGTGTTTTTGGATCTATCATTGTTTCTTGGCCAGCCTTTCTGGCCCATCAGAAACTCCTGGAGATAATCACCATCTTGCAGAAAGGTGATTTGGGTTATGCAATCAATCTGCAGTCAATTTAGAATAGAATCACAGCTGCACATTTTCCAACCACAATGTGCCCAGCTGTTTGCTCTCTCTCCTTTCGCATCTCTGCTTGATTTTCAGCAGATGGTAAACCTTAAAGGATATACATAAGTACATACGTTGATATTTTGAAAGTGGGGGAGAATTGGAGGGGTAAAACAAAATTTGGCAGTAGAAAACAATTGTTAAAGCATCCTTGCCTAGGTAGTTGCCTTAGTAGAGTGCCCAACTGACTAATTATAATATGTCTCTTCTCACAGCTCCAAAGCTAAATTAAATAGAAGCAAACTAATGAGCATCCAACAGGCTGTCCCCAGGGGTCCAGATGCCTGAATGAAATGTGCATGTTCATGATCAGAACAGGCAGCCCTACCCTAAGGGGTCAAAGGCCACTCTCTACTGAGCTTCCAGCTCTGTAGGCTGTTTTCCCTCCTGCCTGGGGCCCATGAGTCTGTGTCTCCTGCCTGTCTCCTAATGATGCCTTCCCACTGCTGCTCTGACCAGTGGCTTCCATGACCAGAGTCCTCCTTCTTCTTTTTTCCTTTCTCCACTCATCCACAAGCCTTACTGGGATCCATGCTGCACATGGCTGTCATGAGCTCCAGACTGATGTAATGAGAATTCCTTCATGAGCAGAGCAGAGGACCCTATGGTTCCTGCTCTTCTTTCTGGAGATTTGTCTTTCCCAGAGGCTCTTCTTCCTGATGACAACAGCTGCTCCCAACCCTGACTCCCATGGGGATCCCTGCTTCTCAGCTTACTTCCTCTCTGGCCTTCAAACAGCTTTGAGTGATCTGAACTTAGCTCGGAATTTCTTCCTCCAAAATCTGTTAGCGCTTTCCCAAGTGGCTCAGTAGTTTACTAGACCCCACCCAGACTAGCTGCCCTGACCCAGCTGGTCTCGTCTCCTCTGTTTCCCTCCTTTCACACTCCAGTTGCAGCATACCCTTCACCTTTCTGTTTCAGGCCAGCTCCACTGCACACCCTTTGCACATGCTGTTTGCTTCTGCCTCACGACTCCCTCCTTCCCTCCTTCAGGGTCCTCCCGCAGGATCACATTTTCTGTCAGGTCTTTATTGATTCCCTGTATTTAAAACCTCCCTGATTTCTAGCACCCTAGGGCCCCTTCCCTACTTTATTTTCCCATCCATCTCTTAATCATCCAACATACCACATACCTACTTATTCTTTGCTCCATAGTGAGAAGGAAAGCTCAAAGAGGGCAGAAGATCCCAGCTTGGTTGCAATGGCACCATCACCTACAACAGCACCTAGAATAATTGTGTCATTTGTTGAGTAAATGAATATGGTCAAAACACTGCTAGTTAACTGGAAAATGGATCTGAGACAGAAAAGTAACCATGGGAATGGATTCTTGTGTCTTTCCTAAGTCACTCATTTGTACTTTAAATATTTTAAAGTGAGGTCGTTTTTGCTGGCCTCTCTTCCACCCCTCCCTGTAGAAGATGTGTCAGGCCAAGCCTGCTTACCTCATTCTTTTTTTCTCCATTCTCAAATGAAGAGGTTTCCCACTGGCAGCTGTGGGCACACAAGCCACTTTCGGGATGTTCTGTGGGGTCTATAGGTTGGTCAGGGAGAGATGTAAAAGCACTGGCAGTCTCCCCCCTCAGCCCTCTAAGCCCCTGCTGCTGGAGTATCTTAACACATAGCTATTATTATCTCTCCAGAAAAGGGCTTTTAAAAACGACGCTTTGTTTTTATTGTTTTTCTCAGGGAGAGAGAATATCTTTGCAATTACCCTACTAAAAGTCATCAGAAAGAATCTCCAAAAGAATCCTATTTATAAATATATATGAATATGTGATTCTACATATATAAATTTATGTATTTTTGTATTTTGAATGTTTGTATAGCTCTATATTTATATGTGTTTATATAAATATATATTCACACATACCTATATAAAGGACATACTAATGGGCTAATATTTGGAGATAATTAAAACAATGTTTTTTACTTAACTGTATTTTCCATGATAAGCATTTATTATGTGTCTGATAAGAAAAGTGGCAAACATTTTCTTATTTTTTAACGACAATGTACTTGTTTTACTTGTGTACATACTAAAGATCAATTTTCTGGTGTAGGAAAGCATCAAAATGATCCTCTTGAAGTGCAGATATTCCTTTTAGTTTATGATTTTTAGCATTTATGTCTCATTTAATCTGCTAAATAAACACAAAGGCCATAAAAGCTGGCTGTGCTGCCCCAGAGATCCTGTGGCACCAGATTACCTGCCTTGGCACAGCCACATTCATTGCTTCCTCCCCTCCTTGCTCTGGAGAGGATGTCTGGGTTTGCCATCTGTGCCTCTTCCCATCCCCATACATCACGCTCTGGGATGTTCTCTAAACTAAGGACCTAGTTCTTGAGATCTGGGGCAAAACGGTCTCCACCCACCATGGCGCTTTGTCTTTTGTCTAAAAGGTCTTTGTTTGATTGTGTTTGTGGCACTGGCTTAGATGATTATTATGGATTTGACTATGGATTCTACCACGTGCAGGGGCCAGCTCTCCAACTGGGGTGCCTCCCAGAGCTCAGAGCTGGCCTCCCCCATAGTTAGAAAGGCAGATTTTCCCTTTGGGGGTTGCTCCAGTCTTCCCAAAACCTTCAATCTTTCAACCTGACAAACCATTTTTTTTGTGATTTATAGAACATAAGGCAAATTACCTTCTTTAGTGTTTAGGATACACAATAGTCTGGTGCCCACTTATCACCCCAAACTAATCTGGCATGAATATCCTATTAGAATCCTCTCTAGGGAACATTTCTGCATGGCTTCCACTAGGGTATTTATATTTCTATACTTGTGCCCAACTCAGGTACCTCTTCCATAATCTGCTCTATCAATTTGAATTCCACTCATCCTTCAAGCTCTAACTCAGATATTATTTATCCTGTGACATCCTGTGACCATCCCAGCTCACAGTGACCTTTTCCACTAGTTTGGAAATCTCATATAATTTGAATATATGTAAAAATAAAAGTAACAGTCTCATATTGCCAGATGAGAAGAGATGAATTCAGATGTCTGGCAGCCTGCTTTCCATACTCTAATAAGAATGACAAAACCAAGACTGAAACTTCAGAACAGATATTATTTCCCTAACAAAAATTCTACAGAGTATGAGATTGGCATATCCACCAGAAATTGTGAAGTTTCAGAACCGATCTCAAGAAAAATTACCTTACACCTTCTCCCTCATCAGTCAGAGAGGAGTCTTGAAAGAAACTTCAGCAGAAAGCCATTGTAAAAAGAGTAAGAGCTGATAATAATATAAGTTTATATCAACTATCTTTCATAACTGAGGCTTGAGAGAGGGTTTCTGAGAGTAACCAGGTGGAGAGAATTCACCCACCCTGTTCATGGGGAAACAAAACATTTAGCTAAGGAAAGGATTCTGTAACAAAGTAGAATATAATCCTCAAAAGAGGCATCCAGATGATAACCTTTGAAAAATTTGTCATAGGAAACAGAACTCAATTTTTTCCCCATTAAGTTTATTGGTACATTTTAGGTATAAAATACAGTTACATTCATCACTGGGATCCTGTACCTTTTCATGAGTCTCTTGGTTCTTTTTTTCCCCCCTTCCCCTGTCCTCCCTTCACCCCCTCCAGCCTTCCCTATTTGCAAAGACTTTGTTTCCATTTTTTTCCTTTTCTCATATTTTTTCTTTTCCCTTTTTTCCTTTCCCCTACCCCTCCCACTTCCCCTGCACCTATAGACCTTTTCTTCCTGTTACACAATATCAATTATACATTTTT